>CAKNXH010080163.1:0-19847 GCA_932178445.1 Andricus quercusramuli | reverse complement strand
TAGTGAAAGTAAGGAGATATGTGGGAAGAGGAAGTAGTGGAAATTCTACGAGTTAAGAAGTTGTGTTGAGAAAGTGAGGTGTATTGAGGTGTGGGAATTAGGGGAAGTGAGGAAAAATGAGGGAAAATTAGGGGAGTGGAGTGAGGGACGTGGTAGAAGTGAGTGTGAATGAGAGGTGGAGAAGTAGAGGAAGGGACGGTGAGTTGAGGATGAGGTGAGGGTATAAGTGAGGGGCGGGAGAGTAGGGAAAATAAGGGGATGTGTGAGAAGAAGAATTAGGGAAGTAGGGTAGTGTTGGGGAAGGAGGTGAGGAGTAGTAGGGAAAGTAAGGAGGGTAGTGGGGGAAGTGAGTGGAAAATATGGCTGGGGAAGGGAAGAGGAGTGTTAGCTGGGGTAGCGAGGAGACGAGGAAGTAGTGGAGGAAGAAAGAAGGGATTGGGTGATGGTTGAAGTGAGGGGTGGAGAATGTCGTGGGAGTAGGGAGAGTAAGGGAGGGAAAGTATGGGAGTGAAAATATAGGAGATAGAGGTTTGAGCGACTTAATTAACAATTTTAATAGACCTCGACTATTCTTTAAACACTATTATTTCCATGAAATAAAAATGATGTAGCAATAAAACTAATGCAATCGCAAAGTTGACCAAAGACTAAAAAATATCTGAACGGAGTTGTGGCGGGAAAATTCGTGAAACGTCATTTTTAAATGGGAGGTCACGTGGTAGAAATTCCTCTGCAGGTAGCGCTGGCATCGCTCGCACGTAAAACGCCAAGTCTTTCACGATCGCTTCCTGTAAATATAATCAAAAGCGGTGTCATTGAGAGTCGGCTGATTTGTCGTGAAAAGTCTCCTCAGTTTTCGACGATGTAGTGTCTTTCGTGATTTCGCGTTATGTGAAAATCGATGAACCGTTTGCAATTAGAATTTGGAAAACAATCCATCTTCTGTTGACCTAGTTTCAACGAAAAATTCGGTTTAGTTCGTGCGGGTGTTTTTTTTTATTTCGGAAAATAATGACTGTGACCGAAAACGTGCACTTGGAAGTCGGTGACCTCGGAGAAGGTGAAGAATCCAAGTTTTTAGTGAAGTTCTAACCTAAAAAAAAAAGTTTCGTGACAAGTGCTCAGCGACGTGAGCAACAATCGATTTTTCAAGTGGAAGAATGTCGCGGATCAATCTTAGATCCGATCAAATTTGTCTGGAGATTATTGGAAGAATTAGATTAAGTTGACCAGAATCCTGGATTTTTTGACTGAACTTCGAAACTGTCGATTCTACGACGACTTTTGCGTAAGTAGTTAGGTTATGTTTCCTACTTTTGGTATACTTTTGCATTCCTTTACTCCATTTTGAAGGAATTCGTGAAACTGATTAATAAGGGCATCAAGCGGAAGATTTGAAAGTTTTTTTTATTATTTTATTTTATTTTTATTACGAATTTAGATTATTTTTACCCGAGATTTGAATTTGTCAATTATTTATAAAACTTTCACTTCTTGTGTTAGGTTAGGTTAGAGATAAGGAAAATTTTCATTCTTTTTTAAACGTTTTTAACCTTTTTAGACAGGAATTTTAGTTTAGCTTTATATAATTTGATGTTTGAGAAGCTCTTTTAAAGTGAGAGTCAAAAATGAAATATTTTGGAATTTTTTAAGAGAAAAATTGGATTCTGGAGGTTATCGATATCAGCTGATTTCAAATTTTGGTAATTTCGAAATTTGGGCGTTCCTGGGTTTATAATCTAGAAGTGGTCAAAAATTATCTTATATTTTATAAATAGAGCTGGAAAATTGGAAGAAATTAGGAAATTCCTAATTTGTCGACAATCTGACTTCAATTAACATGATGACTAATTTATGTAGATAACCTTGATATATTTTAGAACGTTGAATTTATTTTTCGACCGGGAATCTGATCAATTTTTAGAAGAAAAATCTATCCAATCACTTGAAAAATCACGAATTTCATATTGCTTGTTATGATGTAATTTTAAAAAAGTTCGATTTTACCTTTTTTATGTTTACTAAAGTATTTTTATGTTACTTTTTCAATTTCAAGAATTTTAACATGCAGTTTTGAAGACTTAACAATTACAAATTAAAAGCGTTTAAATATGACATTTTTGGACGAAAATCGATTTAAGTTGATGATTTGTAAATATTAATTAATGATTAATTAACAATTTTTACCCGAATTGTGGTTCGCTTGTTAAAAATTGAATAATAATTGATTCTACAAGACGATTCTGAATTTATTAAAAAATAAACAATTTACCGATTTTAAGACTGAAAATTGAACTGTTTCAATTCAAAAGCCTTAGTAGTTTAATAAATTTAAACGTCTTATTGAAATTTTATGAACTATTTTCAATTTCATATTAATTTTAAATTAATAGATTTATAGTTAAATATTCTATTTTAACTTATTAATATTGAAATTTCTTCATTCAAATTTTTTTAACGTTTAGCATTGACTGTTCATTTAAAGTGAGAAATTATAAATTGTTTATAAACTGTTTGAAATAGAAAGCCTTAAATCGTTGAAATTTCAGAGTGCTAAATTTAAACTCAAAGTTAAATTTTTGATTTTAATTTTCAATTTTTGGTATCAATATTTTATGAAAATATTGAAACGACCAGTAGACAAAAAACTTTAAAATCATAATTAATTAAACTAAAAGTGTCTACTTTACCTGGTAAAACTGGAATTGTCAGGGAATTTTTTTTAAACTCAAGGAATTTTTTCGAGTGCGTGCTTATATTTTTCAATTGCAATATTTTTTCTGGTAAAAGTAGCTTTATACCTAATACATTATCAATTTATCTACCACCAAATGAACTGAAAATTTAAAAAATTCTATTTCTAATTGAGAATTGATCGTTTTTAGTTTGAAAATGCCAATATCTGGTTAAAAATTCATGTATTTTGTTAAAAATTTATTCTTTTTGGCAGAAAATTAACCTTCTTGGTTAAAAGTTAATCTTTTTGCTTGAAAATTCAACAGTTTTTTGCAATTTTTTCTCTATCTTAAGTGAAAAATTTTTCTTGTTTGAAAAGTCGTCTTTTTTTTATTGAATTCAACTGTTTTTCATTAAAAATTAAAATCCTTTTGCTTGAAATATTAACTACTTCATTTTTTTTTAGTTTAGAATTAATCTTTTTTGGAATGAAAATTTAATTACTTGGTTGAAAGTTAAACTCTATTGTTAAAAATTAATTTTTTGGTTAAATATTCGTCATTTTAACTAGAAAGTTATTTCTTTGGTTAAAAAATGAGCTATTTTGTTAAAAGTTCGTTTTTTTCTTCGGCTGAAAATTAATTTTTCACTGAAAATTTAACTATTCTACATGAAACTTAAAGTATGTATTTTGTTGAAAACTTGTTTTTTTTTTAATTGAAAATTAATTTTTGGTTGAAAAGTGATAATTTTGGTTAAAATTAAAACTGCTTGTTTGAAAGTTACTAAGAATTCAACTTTTAGTGTACAATTCATCTATTCCAGTTAAGGATTCATCATTTTCATTGAAAATTCGTAACTTTAGTAGTAAATTTATATATTTTTCGGTGTAAAATGAATTTTTGAAAACTGGAATTAAATGAACTTTGAAATTTCGTTAATTACAAAAAAGAATTGAAAATTTAAAAAAATTAATTAAAAAAAGAACACTTTTTAAATATTTAGCAATATTTGACTTTATTTAAAATGAGCAGTTATAAATTGTTTGTAAATTGTTTGAAATAGAAATCCTTGAACTGTTCAAATTTCAGATTGCTACATTCAAACTTTGAACGTTACAAGTTTAATTCGTCCAGTTTAAAAATGTTTAATTTCTTAAATAAAATAATTCCGCTTAAAAGGATTTATGTACAAAAGAACTTTTCAATTTCACAATTCTAATTTTTAAAGAAAAGAAAGAAATTTTGGTATTTAATTTTTTTCAGAATTGTAAAAGGAATTTTTTTGTTTTTTACATTTTTATGTGGTTAAAGGCGGGAAAATTCGGTATTTTTAACTTTTTTATTGAGTTTAAAACGCGGAAAATGTAGTTTCTAATTTTTGTTGAATTGGCAGAGAGACGCTTTATATTTTTAATATTTTTATCGATTTGAAAGGCGATTTGAAAAATTTAACATTTTTATTGAGTTGGAAGAGAGGAAATTTTCGTTTTCAATATTTTATGAATTGGAAGAAGGATAATTTTTTTATTTTTAACCTCTTTTTTAACATTTTTATTGAGTTGGAAGGGAGGAAATTTCGTTTTCAATTTTTCTGAGTTGGAAAAGGGGCATTTTTTATTTTAGCATTGTTACTGACATTTTATTGATATTAATAAAAAGCTTTTTTGAATTTCAAATCCTACTTAAATATTGTTTCTGTCAAAAATATTCCATTTTAAACCCATTAAATTTGAAAAATTTTAATTTGTTTGCAATTATAAATTCTTCATAAATTTTTTGAAATAGAAAGCCTTGAATCTTTAAAATTTCAGCTTTATTTATAAAAAAATCTTCCAATCTCATAAATCTAATTTTAAAAGAAAATAAAGAAATTTTGGTTAAATTTTTTAAGAAGAAAATTAGAAACACAATATTATCAAGTAAATCTGTGCAAAAATTCTATTTTTGAACAAAAAAACTCAGAAACATTATGAAACTAAAGATCAGTTATTTTGAAAAAACATATTCGAAAAGCTATATATATATATGCAAAAATATTCAGTTTTTTCCAAATTGGAAAAGGAACTTTTTTGTTTCCAACATTTTTATTTATTTTAAAGTGGGAAATTTTATTTTTTAATCTTTATTGAATTTTTCGTTTTTATCACTTTTATTGAGTTGGAAGAGAGGAAATTTTGGTTTTCATTTTTTTTCAATTGGAAGAGGGGATATTTTTATTTTTAACATTTTTATTACATTCTAAGAGAGGAAATTTCGATTTTTATTTTTTTCTGAACTGAAAGGTACAGTTTAAAAAAAAAATATTTTTAGCGACTTGGAAGCAATGCAATTTTGGTTATTAATTCTTTTTCTTATTTGGAAGGGGCCATGTTGTTTGGTTGTAACATTTATATTTCTCAACCAGAAATATTTGAACTGTTTAATTTATACAAATTTCAATTTTTTAATTTTATAGTTTAATGGCATTTAATTTAAAACTATTCCATTGGAAAGTGTTAAAAGCTTCCATATTGTACGTATAAATTATCGAGCGTTTGAATTACGAATTTCGAATTAATTTGAAAAGTTTAAAATTCAAAAGAATTTCACTTTTAGTAATTTTAGTTCCGTATTGTTTAATCAAAATAATTTTTTTTTCAGTTTCAAGAGTTCGAATTTTTTAATGTTAAGTACCGTGAAGAATTTTTACGAACCGTGAAATGACCGACCATTTTCCACTTGATTAAACTCGTGTTTTCAACATATACTCTTTCATTCTGCAATTAAAAATGTTGGAAAACTCGTCCTTGAATTAAAATTTTCCAATGATACATGACCCTGAATTAAATATTTAAAAATTTGATGAATTTTTATTGCATTCTACTGTTCTAGATTTCTTTTGAAATTAGAAAATTGCAGCGCAAGAATTTTTGATATACATTTCAGAGTTTTCATGGTGGAAAAAATTATATATTTATAATTTTATATCTTTGTTTTTAAAAAAGAAATTAAAGATCAACGAATTTAAAAATGATTTTGTAGACAAAAGAAATGAAATAATTTAGAGATTTTTAATCTAAACTAATAGAAAATTTCGAAACCACCCAAAGTTACGAAGTAAAAATTCGAATCTGACTTTCTTTTTTCTCATGCAGATGTCCTGGTAAATTCTCAAGTCTGATGGAACTCTGAGCAACGCATTCTTTGCGGGAGAAAAAACTGCACAGCACCAAAATGCCTCACGTCACCAGGAAGTGGGAATTATTTCCCGGAAAGAACAGATTTTGCTGCGATGGAAGATTGATGATGGCACCACAAACTGGAGTTTTCTACGTCACAGTTTGCCTAATTGCTGGGACCAGTGGATTATTCTTCGCCTTTGAGTAAGATTCCAACCTAATTATTAAAAAAATATCTATTTAATTTGGATTGCTTTTAAATCAAAATAATTTTAATTTAAATAGTTTTCGCAAATCTGCCAGGCCTCGGAGACTATTTCACACTTTTTAAAGCGATTACACTATTTTCATATTATTAAAAAAATGCACTAAAGATGCTATTTTCAAATCAAATTTTGTTTTCAGCCAAGAAAAATTTTTCAGTCAATAATGAAAATAATTTCATAAAAAATTGTTGAATTTTCAAGTCACAAACATTAGCTTTCAACAGAACAGTTGAATGTTTAACTAAATAGTTAAATTTCTAACCGAAAACATGAATTTTTAATGAAGAAGATAAATTTTCTACCAGAAAAAAAGAATTTTCAACAAAATACATACATTTTTAACCAAATAGTTGAATTTTTAACGAAAAAGTCAATTTACAACCAATCATTTGAATTTTTAACAAAATATTTAATTTTTCAAGCAAATAGTTAAATTTTCATAAAAACAATTTAATTTACAACGAAAAATTTCATAGTTTATATTTCTACAAAAAAAAAGGGTTTAATAACAAATAGTTTGAAAAAGTTGGATTTAACCAAGAAAGACGAATTTACAACAAAATACATACATTTTGTACCAAATAGTTGAAGTTTCTACCAAGATTAATTTTGTTTACCAAAAAAGACGAATTTTTAACTAATTACATAAATTTGCAAGTAAATACTTTGAAGAATGGATGTGATGTTAGTCCATATTTTATTTGATTAATTTCTAGTTTATGTTATTTCCATTTCTAACATTTTGTAACTAAATAGTTAAATTTTTTAACCAATAAAAATCAATTTTTAATAGAAAATCGAGTAGATAAATTTTTATTTAGGGAAATTAATTTTCAATTAAAAAAAAAAAGAATTTTCTATGTGACGGTTTAATTTTGTATCAAATAGTTGAATTTTATACCAAATTGTTGAATTTCCAAGACAAAAAGATGAATGATCTATAAAACAGTAGAATTTTCAACCCGATAATATGAATTTTCGATATAAAAGTTATATTACAACAATTAGTTAAATTTTTAGTTAAAAAATTACTTTTTAACAATAAAAAAAGAATATTTCAACTCAAATTATGAATCTTCAGCCAAAAAATGAACTTTTAAGAAAGTAATTCAACTCTGAACCAAGGATTTCAATTTTCAGCCTAAAAAGTTGAATTTTCAATGAAAGATATAATAGTAGTTTATATTTCAACAAAAAAAAATTTACTGAAAACAATTTTTTAAAGTTGGATTTAACCAAAAAGGCCGCATTTTCAACAAAACAGTACACATACATACATTTTCAATCAAATAGTTAAAATTTTTTCCAAGAAGATTATTTTTCAACTAAAAAAGACGAATATTTAACAAATTACGTAAATTTCCCACTAATTACTTTGAGCAATGGATGTAACGTTAGTCCAAATTTTATTTGATTAATTTTTAGTTTATATTATTTTCATTTCTAAACATTTTTTACTTAAATCGTTGAATTTTTTAACCAAAAATATCGTTATTAACAAAATAGTTGAATTTTCAATAAATAAAAAATTTGCTAGCCAAGAAATAAATTTAATAAAGTAATTTGTGGAATTTTCAATTAAAAAACGATGAAAAAGTTATGAATCTCCAACCAAAAAATGAGCTTTTAAGAAAGTAGTTCAACTTTGAACCAGCGATGAATTTTCAACTTAAAAAGATGAATTTTCATCGAAAAATTAATTAAATACATTTACTAAAAAGTAAACAAAAACAGTTGGATTGGACCAACAAATATGGTTTTTTAATAAAATACTTGGTTTTTAACCAAAAAAAATTATGTTTCACCAAAATGACGAACATCCAATCAAATACATAAAATTTCAACAAAATAGTTAAATTTTCTATTAAATTTTTGAATTTTCTAGCCAAGACTAAGAATTTTATTTAAAAAAGTCAAAATTACAATAACAACAAAATTGAAGTTTAATAAAAATTTTTTAATTTTTATCCAAATAGCCGGATTTGTAACAAATGATGGTGAAATTTCTACAGAAAGAGATGAATTTTTAAACCAAAAAGATAAATGTTCAACAAAATAGTTGACCTTTTAACAAAATTGTTGAAATTTTAAGAAAATAAATTAACTTTGAAACAAATAATAAAATTTTTAACCCTAAAAAATATTTTTTTTTACCAGAAATTTAATAGTAGATTTTTCAACTAAAAAGAATGAACTTTCAATCAAAAATAGTTGGATTTTCTTTTTGGGGTCTATTAATTTAGTTGGAAATTAAATTCTGAAAAAGAGGAAAGACTGAAGAATAACATTTAAAATAAATATTGAAGTTGATTTTTAATACTTGAAAAATTTATTGACACTATCTTTACCATCTTTTAAAAAAATTGTGACACTATTTACACTATTTTCTGTCACTAAAGTGAGTCCGAGGCCTGAGCTGCGAATAATATTTGAAACCAAAATATTATCTTTGGCAGATAAGTTTATTATGATTTCCTCTCCAGGGAATTCCGGTCCGAAATTAGATCTGAAACTGCGATTTTCAAAGTATCATTTCCTTCGAAAAGTAGTAAAATAATTTTTTTTACAGTTGTCCATTTTTGGCTTTGCAAATAACGCCAGCGATTCCAGTGATTGGTGGTCTGCTCTTTATTTTCGTGATGTCGGCTTTGTTTCGAACTAGCTTCAGCGATCCTGGAGTGATTCCTCGTGCAACGGCCGATGAAGCTGCTTATATTGAGCAACAAATCGGTGAGAAGAAATTATCATTCATATCACCACAATTATTCCTTTATTGCTCAAATTTTTACCAAACTGTTGAAAAAGAATCTTCAACCAAAAAAATCCTCTTTCGAAAAAATATGGTAGGAAATTCAGTATAGGTCTTTAATGATATTCCTAAAATGAATTTTCATTCTAGAAGATTAATTTTCTACCCAAAAAGATGAGTTTTCAACAAAATACATCAATTTTAACTAAATAGTTGAATGTTAAACAAGGAAGATTAATTTTCTACCAAAAAATACGATTTTTCAACAAATTACCTAAATTTTCAACTAAATACTTTGAACAATGGATGTACTGTTAGTCCAAATTGTATTTGATTAATTTTTACTTTATATATTTTTGTTTCTAACATTTTTTTACCAAATAGTTGAATTTCCAAGCCAAAAAGACGAAGTTTCTATAAAACAGTTGAATTTTCAACCCAAGAAATTTAATTTTCAACAAAAAAGTTAATCTACAACCAGTCCTTATCAATTATAATAATTATTTTTTATATTATATTATATTATTAATTGTATTATACTTATCCTTTAATAAATTTTGTATAATTTTCTCACGATTCTAGAAACGTTATTATAGAAAATCATGAGTAGAAAATAATTTTAATATATGGAGAGAATTGATTTTAACCATTTCAAGGGATTTCAAAATTTGCCGTAGGATTTTAAAAGATTTGAAGGGATTTCTAGAGATTTTTTGAAAGTAAATGAAATTAAATTTCGTGGGATTCTTAACGATTTTGAAGATTTTAAGATATTTCAAGGAATTTCACCAAATTTAAAAGATTTTATTGAATCTCCAAGTATTTTAAGGGATTTGAACGTTTTTTTAGAGAACTTTTAAGTTAATTAAAATTTTTATTCAAGGGATTTCGAAGGATTTTGACATATTTTGATGCATTTTTACGATATCCAAAGGAAAGATTTCCACGGATTGAGAGAAATTTCAAGAGATTTAAAAAATGTTAAGGGATTTCAAAGAATTTTGTAGGATCTCCAAAGTTTTCTAGTGATCTCGAGAGAACTTTGGAAATTAAATGAAACTAAATCTCAAATGATTCTTAGCGATTTTAAGGGATTTTAAGATATTGAATTTCACAAGATTTAAAGGATTTTATTGAATCTCCAAGGATTTCTAAGATTTCTTTTTGAACGGGGGTTTTAGAGAACTTTAATCAATCATTTTAATTTAATTTAAATATCCAAGGGATTTCAAATGGCTTCTACTCATTAATATTTTTTTAGTTTGTTGTTAAAAATCTACAAATTATTACAGAAAACTACAGGATTTTACATTTTTTAAATTTAGGTGTTTGACGTTATAAAAACACTTTTAATTTTACATAAATTAGTGTAGAAAATTGCAAATCTTTACAAAAAATACAAGATTTTACAAAAGTTGAAATAGTGGGAAACTGTGCTTAAAATGATGTTGTAAATACTGGTAGTTTATTGTAGAAATGTTCAAATTAAAAAATATATATAAATTTTCACAAACGATACTTTTATAATCCGCATAAACGTTTCGACTTGTAATTTACTATCAATTTTTGTAGGACATGTAATATATAAATATAAGTTTCTACAAGAAACTACAAAAAAAATGAAAAATTAAACTTTACCAAGAACTTTTTGCAATTATAATAAATCAAGTTGAACTGTAGTTCGATTATTGAAAATTGAACAATAATTGATTATACAGGACGATTATAAATCTGTTCAAAATTAACCAATGTACAGATTTTAAAGTTAAAAATAGAAATTTTTCAATTTGAAGACCTCAGTTAAACAAATGTAAAACGTTCGATTGACATTTTATAAACTATTCTTAACTTTAAAATAATTTCAAATAATTAGATTCATAATTAAACGCACTTATTCAATTCCAAATCCTACGCAAATATTGTTTTAGTTTAAAATATTCCATTTTTAACCATTTAATTTGAAATTTTTAAATTAAGTATGACATTTTTCTTAATGTTTAGCAATATTTTACTTTTCTTCAATTTTGCAATTATAAATCAAATATTAAAAAATAAACAATTTTAAACTGAATTATGAAATAGAAAGGCTTGAATCGCTAATATTTCAGAGTGTTAAATTTAAACTTTGAGCGTTACAATTTATTTGTTTTATTTAACCAATTTTTAACATGTAAGTGAAAATATTGAATTTGATGCATGAATAACAATTTAACAATTATCAATTTAGAAAACATTTGTGTTAGTTTAAGAGATATGTACAAGTTCTGAGAAAATCCAAACTTAATTTAAAACTGGAAAATATTTCGAAAAATAAAAAAATAAATTTCGATTTTTGAAAATTTGGAAATCATGTTTTGAAGCTTTTTAAGGATCTTTAAAGGTTTTAAGAAAATACAAAAAATTCTAAAATTTGCTGGGAAAATTTAAAATGATTTGTTAAAAATTAATTTTAAGAGAATATTCAAAAAGATTCTCAAAGAAGTTGTTGATTAATAAATTACAACTGAATAATTATTACTTTGGAAAATAATCGAGTAAGTTTAAAATATATGTAGAAGTTTTAAAAAGATTCCAAAATAATTTAAAACATGAAAAGATTTCAAACCATTTAAATGACTTTAAGCATTTTGAAAGATTTTTAATAAATAACAAATTTGTATAAAAATTCCCAGAAAAACTAACAATAATTTTTTCTAGAAAAATTAATTTAAAAAGGATATTTAATAAGATTTTCAAAATGTTCGAAAATGAATCTGGATGATTTTAAGGCAGTTTTTTTTACTTTTGCAGGATTCCTGCAAACATTTTTAATGATTTTTCAAAACAAATTTCTAAGAGAATATTTAAATAGATTTCAAAACAAATTTCAATGTATAAATTAATTTTTGTACCTTAAAATTGCTTAAAATGATATAATTTAGAAAATGTATCAATTTTTTATTCATTCTTCGATTCATAGCATTGAAAATAATAGAGTGGATTTCTATTTTTTTAATCTTTTAACTTTATAATGTATGAAAGTTAAAATGTAAAATTTTGCAGTTTAACGGTTTTTAATTTTAAAATTTTCAATTGAAAAATGTTAAAAGCTTCCATTTTATATGCCTTAATCATTGAGCGTTTGAATTACATTTTTTAAACTTTAATTTTAAAAGTTTAAAATTCAAAAGTATGTATTTCATTTTGAGTATCTTAATTTCCGGTTCAATTTTTATAACTTCAAGTGAAAAAATTTGTATCTCTATGAGTTCGAATCTTTTAATTTCAATTACCGTATCAGTTCTTTCTTAATTGTTCAATTTTTATTTGCCCTCAAAAAGTTGTTCTTTTTCGACCTAGGATGACAAATTTTGAGAATATTGCAATGACATAATTTTAAATAACATATATGGTGTCCAATCGATTGCTATATATTTGAAAAAACTTAAAACGTGAGGTTTTTTGTTGTTTAATAACGATTATTTATTATTTTCTTTTAATATTCTACCATTCTTTTAAAGTTTAAACATAGAAGCTTCTTTTGCAATAGCGATCATGTACACATCCTAATTTAAAATGATCTCATTGCAATATTATAAATATTTGACATCCTAGGACGAAAAATAACAACTTTTTGACTGCAAAACATGTATATCCCTTTAGATTCTTGTAGGAAATTAAAACTAAAATAAAATACAACAATGTACAAAAAAAAATCGTCTCAATAATATAAAAAAGTTGTCCTTTCCTGTAATTTTGGTTGTAATTTATTGTATTTATTTGTAGATTCCTGTAAAAATAGTTTTAGTTTTCTCTACTTTTTTGTAAAATTTGTCTATCAGGGTACCTTCTTAGACAAAAGAAACTGATTTTATTCTCTATGTGACAATCATTTTCTGCTGCAGAAGTGCCAAATAATGGAAATTCGCCAACATACAGACCTCCTCCTCGCACGAAAGAAATAATGGTGCGAGGGCAGCCTGTGAAACTGAAGTACTGCTTCACCTGTAAAATATTCAGGCCGCCCAGGGCCTCGCACTGCAGTTTGTGCGACAATTGCGTTGGTATGTCAACTCTCTTTGCCTTTTTTATTTCATATTTCTGACATAGTGATGATCAGGCCTCGGACTCACAACACTATTGACACTATTTGCCATTTTTTTAGCAATGACACTATTTTTTGGATATTTTAACGAGCGAAAGATTTTCAAATTTTAAATAAAAACGAGTTGAATTGAATCAGAAAGAATGAATTTCTATCAAAATAATTGAATCCTGAGCCACAAGAGATTTATTTTCAACCAAATATTTGCATTTTTAATCACAAAAGATGAACTTTCTATCAAAAGAAATTAGTTTTAAAATCAAAGAGATGAATTTTTAATCAAGAAAGATTTTTCAATCAATAAAAAAAAAATTCATCTAATATGTTTAATTTTCAAATCAAAAAGATGAGCTTTCTACAAAATAGTTGAATTTTCGACCATATCATTAAATTTTCAACCAAACACATGAATTTCCAGCATAGAAGATTAATTTTCTACCAGAAAAGACGAATTTTCAACAAAATACTAAAAATTTTAACCAAACACTTGATTTTTAAAGCAAAAAATAGGACATTTCTATAAAACAGTGGAATTTTCAACCAAGAAGATTAATTTTCTACCAAAAGAGATCCATTTTCAAATCGAAAAGACGTATTTCCAACCAAGAAAGATTTTTTAATCAATAAAAAAAATTTAATCGAAAGCCATATAACCATATAATTAAATTTTCATTAAAAAAAATGAAATTTCTATAGAAGGAGAAAATTTTCGAATCAAAAAGATGAATTTTCAAACAAGAAAGATTTGTAGGTCAATAATTTCAAAAAATTATCCAACATGTTTAATCTTTAAACCAAAAAGGTGTGTTTCCTACAAAACAGTTGACTTTTCAACCGAATAATAAAATTTTCGACCAGAAAGATAAATTTTCAACGCAGAAGATTAATTTGCTACCAGAAAAGACAAATTTTCAATAAATTACATAAGTTTTTAACTATATAGTTGAATCTTCAACCAAAAATCATAATTTTTTACCTAAAAAGACGAGTTTTCGACAACTTTTTTTAATTTACAACTAAATGGTTTGAACAATGGATGTGATTTTACTTTAAATTTTATTTTAAGAATGTTTTCGTTTCTTTATTTTTTTAATTTAATATTTGAAATTTTTAACTAAAAAATATCAGTTTTGAGTTTTGAACCAAAAATTAAGTATTTTCAACAAAATACATACATTTTTAATCAAATATTTTAATTTTTAAACTAAAAACGATAATTTTTTTATCATAAATAGAGTAGTTACATTTTCATTAAGAATAATTAATTTTCAATAAAAAACAAGAAGGTTTGTCTACAAAACAGTTGAATTTTGGACCAAAAACTTAAATTTTGCAACAAATTGTTGCAGTTTTGAGCAATCAGTTGCATTTCCAACGAAATAGTTAATTTTTCAGTTCAAATAATTATTTTAAAAAAAATTGTCAGCTAAAATTATGAATCTTTACCTAAAAAAATTACTTTTAAGAAAGTAGTTCAACTTTCAAGCAAGGAGTAAAATTTTTAACAAAAAAATATGAATTTTCAACGAAATAGTTAACACTTGACATTTCGATAATAAAATATTTTAATCTAAAATAAAAAACAATTGGATATAAACAACAAAAAAGAATTTTCAACAAAATAGAAAAATTTCTAACCAAATAGTTACATTTTGAAGATAAAAAAAGTATTTTTTCAACTAAAAATAAAGTAGTTAAATTTTCGTTTGAGAAAATTAATTTAAAACATAAAAAACTAATTTTCTACAAAACAGTTGAATTTTCTATCAAATTGTTGAATTATTAAATAATTTTTTTATGAAAACACAACGATTTTTTAACTAAAATTATTAATCTCCAAATAAAAAAATGTAATTTCAAGAAATTAGTTCAACTTTCAACCAAGGAGTTGAATTTTCCGCTTAAAAAGATGAATTTTCAACAAAATTTTTTTTTAATTTAAAATAAAAAATAGTTGGATTTAATCAACAAGAAAGAATTTGTAATAAAACACTAAAATCCTTAACTAAAATAGATTAATTTTCAACCAAATAGTTGAATTTTTAAGCAAAAAAGTTGATTTTCTATGAAGCACACAAATTTTTAACAAACTACATGCATTTTTAATCCGAAAATACGAATTTTCTACAAAGCAGTTTAATTTTCAAGAAAAAAGTTAATGTTCAACCAAATCATAAAATTTTCAGTTAAAAAAATTAATTCCCAATGTAAAAAAAAAGACTAATTTTCAACAAAGTAGTGGAATTTCCATCCATAAAGATGAATTTTTAACAAAAAATGTAATGGTTGATATTGTAACCAACACAATTTTTATTTTGAATAAAAAAGTTGAATTCATCCAAAAAATACGAATTTTCTACAAAATAATTTAATTTTAAACCAAACAGTTAAATTAAAAAATTCAATTTTCAACTAAATAATTGAATTTTTTACCAAAAAGATGAATTTTCAAAAAAATAGTCGAATTTTCAGCCAAAAAATTTGTTAGTTAAGAAAAAAAATTTTCAATCCAGTTGTTGGCTTTTCAAGCCAAAAAGACGAATTTTTAACAAAACATTTGAATTAAAGAAAAGTCCATTTTCAACTAAATAATTGAATTTTTTACAAAAAAGACGAATTTTCAACAAAATAGTCGAATTTTCAGACAAAAAATTTGTTAATTAAGAAAAAAAATGTCAATCCAGTTGTTGGCCTTTTAAGCTAAAAAGACGAATTTTTAACAAAACACTTGAATTTTCAATTTAGTAGTATGACTTTCAAATAAAATTTTTGATTTTCCAACAAAATAATTCAATTTTGAACTAAATAAATAATTTTTAACCAAAATTTAATAGTAGACTCCTCATCCGAAAAGAATGTAGTTTGACCCGAAAATAGTTTTTTTTATTGGGTTCTATTAATTCAGTTTGAATTTAAGTGGGAAACAGAGAAAAAGCTGGGAATAGAGAAAAGTTGGTGAAGCCTGCGATATATAAATTGGAATTTTCGTAATTTATAAACCTAAATAAATATTAAAGTTAATTTTTAAGACTTAAAAAATATTAGGTTAGAAAAATGGAAATTTGGCTTAAAAAATTTTATGACACAATTTTGACACCATTTTTTCAAATTTGTGATACTATTTACACTATTTTTTATCTCTGAAGTAAGTCTGAAGCCTGGATAATGGAAATTTATGATTTTTTAGAACGCTTTGATCATCATTGCCCCTGGGTTGGAAATTGCGTGGGGAGAAGAAACTACAGATATTTTTATGCCTTCATAGTCTCCTTGGCATTCTTGTGTGTCTTCATATTCGCCTGTGCTATCACGCATCTCATTATGCGTAAGTATTCAAAATCACCAGTTACTATTAAGTTTCAAAGGGCAAATTCATCAAATTAATTCCTTTAGTTACGAGGGACGGTCGGCTTTTTCTGGAAGCAGTGAGAGAATCGCCGGGCAGCGTAGTCGTCGGTGTCGTCTGCTTCTTTTCTGTCTGGAGTATCCTCGGATTGGCTGGATTTCATACGTATCTCACAACGAGTAATCAAACAACGAATGAAGATGTGAGTAGTTTCTATAAACGAGATATTAGTTTGATAATTATTCTAAGAGCTTACGAGATATCTTTTTTAACAGATCAAAGGATCCTTCACGAGTAAAAGAGGACAAGAGAGTTTTAATCCCTACAGCCAGGGGAACATTTGTGGCAATTGTTTTTACGTTTTATGCGGACCTGCACCTCCGAGTCTAATCGGTAAGGAATCGACGATTTGATTGTCGTAATTAATAAACATTAATTCCTCAGAATTTTCATAAGTCTATATTATAACTCTTTTTCCTCATCGACGCCTCTAATCCAATGCTAAATATTTTTCTATCCAATTACTAGCGTGTCAAAAAGTCTAGAAAATACTTCCGCGCATTCCTAACTGGCGTAGAACTTTACTGCGCATCTCTTGACAACCGCGCAACTCTACTGCGCATCTCTGAGAGTCGCAGAATTCTCCTGCGCAGCCGAAATTTCTTCGCAAATTTACTGCTCAGTCATAAAACCTTTAAACAGTTACAATTTTTCATTTTATAATTTTATTTATTTGTCAGCAATTAGTTACATACTGAATCTTTAGAAGAACTTGTTTTATTTGATTTTTATTAATTTGCAGATCGAAGAGGTGTTGTCACGCCAGAATATCGGACGCAGCGCGAGTGGCTTGATGGAGATAATGTGATTAGTGGGAAAACCTACGGCACAGTGAAAGTTCAGCCTCAGGTAATTAGGAATTTTTTTCTTTTATAAAAAATATATAAGTCCTTGTAATCGTAAAAGTAGCTTTATATATCTATATTTAACTATTTTGTTAAAAATTCGTTCTTTATGGTAGATAATTAATGTTTTTGCCTGAAAATTCAACAGTTTGTTTCCAATTTTTTATCTCTCTTAGTTGAAAATTCAACTCACGTGAAAAAGTCGTATTTTTTAGTTAAATGCAACTTTTTCGATCAAAAATTTAAAAAAAATTGGTTGAAATATGAATTGATCTTTTTTGAAATGTAAATTGAATTACTTGATTGAAAGTTAAACTCTTGTTAAAAATTAATTTTTTTGGTTGAAGATTTATCAATTTAATTGAAAATTCATCTCTTTTGTTGGAAAATGAGCCATTTTGTTGGAAATTAGTTTTTTCTTTGACTGAAAATTTAACAATTCAATTTTTGGTTAAAAAATTATCGTTTTCGGTTGAAAATTCGTCTTTTTAGTTGAACATTTCTTTTTTGGTAGAAATTATATAATCTTCTTGGTTGAAAATTCATCTTTTTGGTTGAAAATTCAACTACTCCAGTTAAATATTCATAATTTTAGTTAAAAATTTACCCTTTTGGCTTAAAATGCAACTATTTCAGTTGAAGATTTATCATTTTAGTTCAAATTTCATCAGTTTGGTTGAACGTTAAGTTTTTGAATTCAAATATGAACTTTTTTATTTTTGGTTAAAAATTGATCTTTTTAGTTCAAAATTTAACTATTTGGTGGAAAATTCGTCTTTTTTGGTAGAAATTAATCTTCTTGGTTGAAAATTCATCTATTCCGGTTAAATATTCATAATTTTAGTTGAAAATTCATCTTATTGATTTGAAATTCAACAATTGCAGTTGAAGATTCATTATTTTAGTTGACAATTTATCACTTTGTTTGAAAAGGTAACTAATTTTTTGATAATAGTTTTTTTTTCGCTGAAAATTATTTTTTCAACTGGAAATGTAAATATTCCATCATTTTGGTTGAAAATTCATCTTATTCAGTTGAACATTGATTTTTTCAACTGAAAATTTAACTATTCCATTTTTAGTTGAAAATTTATCTTTGCTATTTCAAAATTTAACTATCTGGTTGAAAATTTGTCTTTTTTAGTTGAAAATTCAATTCTTTCGTTGAAAATTCTTGTATTTTGTTGAAAAATTTGTTGATAGAAAATAAATTTTTGTTTATGTTCATTTTATCGATTAAAAATAAAACTATTTGGTTGAAATTTAAATTCGTTTGTTAAAAATTAGTCTTTTTGGTTTAAAATTCATCGAATCCGTGAAGATGCATGATTTTAGTTGAAAATGAATCTTTTTGGTTTCAAATTCAACTATTCCAGTTGAAGATTCTTTATTTCAGTTGAAAATTCATCACTGAAAATGTAACTATTTTTTTTAAATAGTTTTTTTATTGGGTGACAAATTTTTTTAAAGTGAAAATATACATTTTTCATCATTTAACTTGAAAATTTATCTCTTTAGTTGAACTTTAATTTTCTTATATGAAAATTTAACTTCAATCTTTTGTTTACAATTCATCTTTTTTAGTTGAAAATTCTTGTATTTTGTTGAAAAATCGTCTTTTTTGGTAGAAATTATTCTTCTTGGTTGAAAATTCATCTTTTTGGTTGAAAATGCAATTATTCCAGTTAAATATACATAATTTTATTTCAAAATTCATATTTTTTGTTTAAAAAACTATTTGGTTACAATTCAAGCTCCTTGGTTAAAAATAAATCTTTCTAGTTGAAAATTCAATTATTCCAGTTATATAAAGATTCATCATTTTAGTTAAAGCTTAATCCTTTTGGTTGAAAATTTGTCTTTTTAGTTGAACATTTATTTTTTGGTAGAAATTATATCATCTTTTTGGTTGAAAATTTATCTCTTTCGTTAAAAATTCAACTACTCCAGTTAAATATTCATAATTTTAGTTAAAAATGTATCCTTTTGGCTTAAAATGCAACTATTTCAATTGAAGATTCATCATTTTAGTTCAAAATTGATCAGTTTGGTTGAACATTAATTTTTTGAACTGAAATATGAATTTTTACATTTTTGGTTGAAAATTGATCTTTTTTAGTACAAAATTTAACTGTCTGGTTGAAAATTCTTCTTTTTTTGTAGAAATTAATCTTCTTGGTTGAAAATTTATCTATTCCGGTTAATTATACATAATTTTAGTCGGAAATTCATCTTGTTGATTTGAAATTCAACTATTGCAGTTGAAGATTCATTATTTTGTTAAAGGTCCATTATTTTAGTTGAAAATGTATTGCATTGTTTGAAAAGGTAACTATTTTTCTGCTGAAAATTATTATTTTTTTTTTGCGGAAAATGTAAATATTCCATCATTTTGATTGAAAATTCATCTTATTCAGTTAAACGTGGATTTTTGAACTGAAAATTTATCATTGCTAGTTCAAAATTTAACTATCTGGTTGAAATTTTGTCTTTTTTAGTTGAAAATTCAATTATTTCGTTGAAAATTCCTGTATTTTGTTGAACAAATTTTTGGTAGAAAATTAATTTTGGTTTAAATTCATTTTATCGATTAAAAATAAAACTATTTGGTTGTAAGTTAAATTCTTTTGTTAAAAATTATTATTTTTTGGTTTAAAATTA
>CAKNXH010080162.1:0-19853 GCA_932178445.1 Andricus quercusramuli | reverse complement strand
TAGTGAAAGTAAGGAGATATGTGGGAAGAGGAAGTAGTGGAAATTCTACGAGTTAAGAAGGTGTGTTGAGAAAGTGAGGTGTATTGAGGTGTGGGAATTAGGGGAAGTGAGGAAAAATTAGGGAAAATTAGGGGAGTGGAGTGAGGGACGTGGTAGAAGTGAGTGTGAATGAGAGGTGGAGAAGTAGAGGAAGGGACGGTGAGTTGAGGATGAGGTGCGGGTAAGTGAGGGGCGGGAGAGTAGGGAAAATAAGGGGATGTGTGAGAAGTAGGGAACTAGGGTAGTGTTGGGAAAAGAGGTGAGGAGTAGCAGGGAAAGTAAGGAGAAATTAGGGTGGGTAGTAGGGGAAGTGAGTGGAAAATATGGCTGGGGAAGGGAAGAGGAGTGTTAGCTGGGTAGCGAGGAGACGAGGAAGTAGTGGAGGAAGAAAGAAGGGATTGGGTGATGCTTGAAGTGAGGGGTGGAGAATGTCGGGGGAGTAGGGAGAGTAAGGGAGGGACAGTATGGGAGTGAAAATATAGGAGATAGAGGTTCGAGCGACTTAATTAACAATTTTAATAGACCTCGACTATTCTTTAAACACTATTATTTCCATGAAATAATAATGATATAGCAATAAAACTACTGCAATCGCAAAGTTGACCAGAAACTAAAAAATACCAGAACGGAGTTGTGGCGGGAAAATTCGTGAAACGTCATTTTTAAATGGGAGGTCACGTGGTAGAAATTCCTCTGCAGGTAGCGCTGGCATCGCTCGCACGTAAAACGCCAAGTCTTTCACGATCGCTTCCTGTAAATATAATCAAAAGCGGTGTCATTGAGAGTCGGCTGATTTGTCGTGAAAAGTCTCCTCAGTTTTCGACGATGTAGTGTCTTTCGTGATTTCGCGTTATGTGAAAATCGATGAACCGTTTGCAATTAGAATTTGGAAAACAATCCATCTTCTGTTGACCTAGTTTCAACGAAAAATTCGGTTTAGTTCGTGCGGGTGTTTTTTTTTATTTCGGAAAATAATGACTGTGACCGAAAACGTGCACTTGGAAGTCGGTGACCTCGGAGAAGGTGAAGAATCCAAGTTTTTAGTGAAGTTCTAACCTCAAAAAAAAAGTTTCGTGACAAGTGCTCAGCGACGTGAGCAACAATCGATTTTTCAAGTGGAAGAATGTCGCGGATCAATCTTAGATCCGATCAAATTTGTCTGGAGATTATTGGAAGAATTAGATTAAGTTGACCAGAATCCTGGATTTTTTGACTGAACTTCGAAACTGTCGATTCTACGACGACTTTTGCGTAAGTAGTTAGGTTATGTTTCCTACTTTTGGTATACTTTTGCATTCCTTTACTCCATTTTGAAGGAATTCGTGAAACTGATTAATAAGGGCATCAAGCGGAAGATTTGAAAGTTTTTTTTATTATTTTATTTTATTTTTATTACGAATTTAGATTATTTTTACCCGAGATTTGAATTTGTCAATTATTTATAAAACTTTCACTTCTTGTGTTAGGTTAGGTTAGAGATAAGGAAAATTTTCATTCTTTTTTAAACGTTTTTAACCTTTTTAGACAGGAATTTTAGTTTAGCTTTATATAATTTGATGTTTGAGAAGCTCTTTTAAAGTGAGAGTCAAAAATGAAATATTTTGGAATTTTTTAAGAGAAAAATTGGATTCTGGAGGTTATCGATATCAGCTGATTTCAAATTTTGGTAATTTCGAAATTTGGGCGTTCCTGGGTTTATAATCTAGAAGTGGTCAAAAATTATCTTATATTTTATAAATAGAGCTGGAAAATTGGAAGAAATTAGGAAATTCCTAATTTGTCGACAATCTGACTTCAATTAACATGATGACTAATTTATGTAGATAACCTTGATATATTTTAGAACGTTGAATTTATTTTTCGACCGGGAATCTGATCAATTTTTAGAAGAAAAATCTATCCAATCACTTGAAAAATCACGAATTTCATATTGCTTGTTATGATGTAATTTTAAAAAAGTTCGATTTTACCTTTTTTATGTTTACTAAAGTATTTTTATGTTACTTTTTCAATTTCAAGAATTTTAACATGCAGTTTTGAAGACTTAACAATTACAAATTAAAAGCGTTTAAATATGACATTTTTGGACGAAAATCGATTTAAGTTGATGATTTGTAAATATTAATTAATGATTAATTAACAATTTTTACCCGAATTGTGGTTCGCTTGTTAAAAATTGAATAATAATTGATTCTACAAGACGATTCTGAATTTATTAAAAAATAAACAATTTACCGATTTTAAGACTGAAAATTGAACTGTTTCAATTCAAAAGCCTTAGTAGTTTAATAAATTTAAACGTCTTATTGAAATTTTATGAACTATTTTCAATTTCATATTAATTTTAAATTAATAGATTTATAGTTAAATATTCTATTTTAACTTATTAATATTGAAATTTCTTCATTCAAATTTTTTTAACGTTTAGCATTGACTGTTCATTTAAAGTGAGAAATTATAAATTGTTTATAAACTGTTTGAAATAGAAAGCCTTAAATCGTTGAAATTTCAGAGTGCTAAATTTAAACTCAAAGTTAAATTTTTGATTTTAATTTTCAATTTTTGGTATCAATATTTTATGAAAATATTGAAACGACCAGTAGACAAAAAACTTTAAAATCATAATTAATTAAACTAAAAGTGTCTACTTTACCTGGTAAAACTGGAATTGTCAGGGAATTTTTTTTAAACTCAAGGAATTTTTTCGAGTGCGTGCTTATATTTTTCAATTGCAATATTTTTTCTGGTAAAAGTAGCTTTATACCTAATACATTATCAATTTATCTACCACCAAATGAACTGAAAATTTAAAAAATTCTATTTCTAATTGAGAATTGATCGTTTTTAGTTTGAAAATGCCAATATCTGGTTAAAAATTCATGTATTTTGTTAAAAATTTATTCTTTTTGGCAGAAAATTAACCTTCTTGGTTAAAAGTTAATCTTTTTGCTTGAAAATTCAACAGTTTTTTGCAATTTTTTCTCTATCTTAAGTGAAAAATTTTTCTTGTTTGAAAAGTCGTCTTTTTTTTATTGAATTCAACTGTTTTTCATTAAAAATTAAAATCCTTTTGCTTGAAATATTAACTACTTCATTTTTTTTTAGTTTAGAATTAATCTTTTTTGGAATGAAAATTTAATTACTTGGTTGAAAGTTAAACTCTATTGTTAAAAATTAATTTTTTGGTTAAATATTCGTCATTTTAACTAGAAAGTTATTTCTTTGGTTAAAAAATGAGCTATTTTGTTAAAAGTTCGTTTTTTTCTTCGGCTGAAAATTAATTTTTCACTGAAAATTTAACTATTCTACATGAAACTTAAAGTATGTATTTTGTTGAAAACTTGTTTTTTTTTTAATTGAAAATTAATTTTTGGTTGAAAAGTGATAATTTTGGTTAAAATTAAAACTGCTTGTTTGAAAGTTACTAAGAATTCAACTTTTAGTGTACAATTCATCTATTCCAGTTAAGGATTCATCATTTTCATTGAAAATTCGTAACTTTAGTAGTAAATTTATATATTTTTCGGTGTAAAATGAATTTTTGAAAACTGGAATTAAATGAACTTTGAAATTTCGTTAATTACAAAAAAGAATTGAAAATTTAAAAAAATTAATTAAAAAAAGAACACTTTTTAAATATTTAGCAATATTTGACTTTATTTAAAATGAGCAGTTATAAATTGTTTGTAAATTGTTTGAAATAGAAATCCTTGAACTGTTCAAATTTCAGATTGCTACATTCAAACTTTGAACGTTACAAGTTTAATTCGTCCAGTTTAAAAATGTTTAATTTCTTAAATAAAATAATTCCGCTTAAAAGGATTTATGTACAAAAGAACTTTTCAATTTCACAATTCTAATTTTTAAAGAAAAGAAAGAAATTTTGGTATTTAATTTTTTTCAGAATTGTAAAAGGAATTTTTTTGTTTTTTACATTTTTATGTGGTTAAAGGCGGGAAAATTCGGTATTTTTAACTTTTTTATTGAGTTTAAAACGCGGAAAATTTAGTTTCTAATTTTTGTTGAATTGGCAGAGAGACGCTTTATATTTTTAATATTTTTATCGATTTGAAAGGCGATTTGAAAAATTTAACATTTTTATTGAGTTGGAAGAGAGGAAATTTTCGTTTTCAATATTTTATGAATTGGAAGAAGGATAATTTTTTTATTTTTAACCTCTTTTTTAACATTTTTATTGAGTTGGAAGGGAGGAAATTTCGTTTTCAATTTTTCTGAGTTGGAAAAGGGGCATTTTTTATTTTAGCATTGTTACTGACATTTTATTGATATTAATAAAAAGCTTTTTTGAATTTCAAATCCTACTTAAATATTGTTTCTGTCAAAAATATTCCATTTTAAACCCATTAAATTTGAAAAATTTTAATTTGTTTGCAATTATAAATTCTTCATAAATTTTTTGAAATAGAAAGCCTTGAATCTTTAAAATTTCAGCTTTATTTATAAAAAAATCTTCCAATCTCATAAATCTAATTTTAAAAGAAAATAAAGAAATTTTGGTTAAATTTTTTAAGAAGAAAATTAGAAACACAATATTATCAAGTAAATCTGTGCAAAAATTCTATTTTTGAACAAAAAAACTCAGAAACATTATGAAACTAAAGATCAGTTATTTTGAAAAAACATATTCGAAAAGCTATATATATATATGCAAAAATATTCAGTTTTTTCCAAATTGGAAAAGGAACTTTTTTGTTTCCAACATTTTTATTTATTTTAAAGTGGGAAATTTTATTTTTTAATCTTTATTGAATTTTTCGTTTTTATCACTTTTATTGAGTTGGAAGAGAGGAAATTTTGGTTTTCATTTTTTTTTTCAATTGGAAGAGGGGATATTTTTATTTTTAACATTTTTATTACATTCTAAGAGAGGAAATTTCGATTTTTATTTTTTTCTGAACTGAAAGGTACAGTTTAAAAAAAAAATATTTTTAGCGACTTGGAAGCAATGCAATTTTGGTTATTAATTCTTTTTCTTATTTGGAAGGGGCCATGTTGTTTGGTTGTAACATTTATATTTCTCAACCAGAAATATTTGAACTGTTTAATTTATACAAATTTCAATTTTTTAATTTTATAGTTTAATGGCATTTAATTTAAAACTATTCCATTGGAAAGTGTTAAAAGCTTCCATATTGTACGTATAAATTATCGAGCGTTTGAATTACGAATTTCGAATTAATTTGAAAAGTTTAAAATTCAAAAGAATTTCACTTTTAGTAATTTTAGTTCCGTATTGTTTAATCAAAATAATTTTTTTTTCAGTTTCAAGAGTTCGAATTTTTTAATGTTAAGTACCGTGAAGAATTTTTACGAACCGTGAAATGACCGACCATTTTCCACTTGATTAAACTCGTGTTTTCAACATATACTCTTTCATTCTGCAATTAAAAATGTTGGAAAACTCGTCCTTGAATTAAAATTTTCCAATGATACATGACCCTGAATTAAATATTTAAAAATTTGATGAATTTTTATTGCATTCTACTGTTCTAGATTTCTTTTGAAATTAGAAAATTGCAGCGCAAGAATTTTTGATATACATTTCAGAGTTTTCATGGTGGAAAAAATTATATATTTATAATTTTATATCTTTGTTTTTAAAAAAGAAATTAAAGATCAACGAATTTAAAAATGATTTTGTAGACAAAAGAAATGAAATAATTTAGAGATTTTTAATCTAAACTAATAGAAAATTTCGAAACCACCCAATGTTACGAAGTAAAAATTCGAATCTGACTTTCTTTTTTCTCATGCAGATGTCCTGGTAAATTCTCAAGTCTGATGGAACTCTGAGCAACGCATTCTTTGCGGGAGAAAAAACTGCACAGCACCAAAATGCCTCACGTCACCAGGAAGTGGGAATTATTTCCCGGAAAGAACAGATTTTGCTGCGATGGAAGATTGATGATGGCACCACAAACTGGAGTTTTCTACGTCACAGTTTGCCTAATTGCTGGGACCAGTGGATTATTCTTCGCCTTTGAGTAAGATTCCAACCTAATTATTAAAAAAATATCTATTTAATTTGGATTGCTTTTAAATCAAAATAATTTTAATTTAAATAGTTTTCGCAAATCTGCCAGGCCTCGGAGACTATTTCACACTTTTTAAAGCGATTACACTATTTTGATATTATTAAAAAAATGCACTAAAGATGCTATTTTCAAATCAAATTTTGTTTTCAGCCAAGAAAAATTTTTCAGTCAATAATGAAAATAATTTCATAAAAAATTGTTGAATTTTCAAGTCACAAACATTAGCTTTCAACAGAACAGTTGAATGTTTAACTAAATAGTTAAATTTCTAACCGAAAACATGAATTTTTAATGAAGAAGATAAATTTTCTACCAGAAAAAAAGAATTTTCAACAAAATACATACATTTTTAACCAAATAGTTGAATTTTTAACGAAAAAGTCAATTTACAACCAATCATTTGAATTTTTAACAAAATATTTAATTTTTCAAGCAAATAGTTAAATTTTCATAAAAACAATTTAATTTACAACGAAAAATTTCATAGTTTATATTTCTACAAAAAAAAAGGGTTTAATAACAAATAGTTTGAAAAAGTTGGATTTAACCAAGAAAGACGAATTTACAACAAAATACATACATTTTGTACCAAATAGTTGAAGTTTCTACCAAGATTAATTTTGTTTACCAAAAAAGACGAATTTTTAACTAATTACATAAATTTGCAAGTAAATACTTTGAAGAATGGATGTGATGTTAGTCCATATTTTATTTGATTAATTTCTAGTTTATGTTATTTCCATTTCTAACATTTTGTAACTAAATAGTTACATTTTTTAACCAATAAAAATCAATTTTTAATAGAAAATCGAGTAGATAAATTTTTATTTAGGGAAATTAATTTTCAATTAAAAAAAAAAAGAATTTTCTATGTGACGGTTTAATTTTGTATCAAATAGTTGAATTTTATACCAAATTCTTGAATTTCCAAGACGAAAAGATGAATTATCTATAAAACAGTAGAATTTTCAACCCGATGATATGAATTTTCGATATAAAAGTTATATTACAACAATTAGTTAAATTTTTAGTTAAAAAATTACTTTTTAACAATAAAAAAAGAATATTTCAACTCAAATTATGAATCTTCAGCCAAAAAATGAACTTTTAAGATAGTAATTCAACTCTGAACCAAGGATTTCAATTTTCAGCCTAAAAAGTTGAATTTTCAATGAAAGATATAATAGTAGTTTATATTTCAACAAAAAAAAATTTACTGAAAACAATTTTTTAAAGTTGGATTTAACCAAAAAGGCCGCATTTTCAACAAAACAGTACACATACATACATTTTCAATCAAATAGTTAAAATTTTTTCCAAGAAGATTATTTTTCAACTAAAAAAGACGAATATTTAACAAATTACGTAAATTTCCCACTAATTACTTTGAGCAATGGATGTAACGTTAGTCCAAATTTTATTTGATTAATTTTTAGTTTATATTATTTTCATTTCTAAACATTTTTTACTTAAATCGTTGAATTTTTTAACCAAAAATATCGTTATTAACAAAATAGTTGAATTTTCAATAAATAAAAAATTTGCTAGCCAAGAAATAAATTTAATAAAGTAATTTGTGGAATTTTCAATTAAAAAACGATGAAAAAGTTATGAATCTCCAACCAAAAAATGAGCTTTTAAGAAAGTAGTTCAACTTTGAACCAGCGTTGAATTTTCAACTTAAAAAGATGAATTTTCATCGAAAAATTAATTAAATACATTTACTAAAAAGTAAACAAAAACAGTTGGATTGGACCAACAAATATGGTTTTTTAATAAAATACTTGGTTTTTAACCAAAAAAAATTATGTTTCACCAAAATGACGAACATCCAATCAAATACATAAAATTTCAACAAAATAGTTAAATTTTCTATTAAATTTTTGAATTTTCTAGCCAAGACTAAGAATTTTATTTAAAAAAGTCAAAATTACAATAACAACAAAATTGAAGTTTAATACAAATTTCTTAATTTTTATCCAAATAGCCGGATTTGTAACAAATGATGGTGAAATTTCTACAGAAAGAGATGAATTTTTAAACCAAAAAGATAAATGTTCAACAAAATAGTTGACCTTTTAACAAAATTGTTGAAATTTTAAGAAAATAAATTAACTTTGAAACAAATAATAAAATTTTTAACCCTAAAAAATATTTTTTTTTTACCAGAAATTTAATAGTAGATTTTTCAACTAAAAAGAATGAACTTTCAATCAAAAATAGTTGGATTTTCTTTTTGGGGTCTATTAATTTAGTTGGAAATTAAATTCTGAAAAAGAGGAAAGACTGAAGAATAACATTTAAAATAAATATTGAAGTTGATTTTTAATACTTGAAAAATTTATTGACACTATCTTTACCATCTTTTAAAAAAATTGTGACACTATTTACACTATTTTCTGTCACTAAAGTGAGTCCGAGGCCTGAGCTGCGAATAATATTTGAAACCAAAATATTATCTTTGGCAGATAAGTTTATTATGATTTCCTCTCCAGGGAATTCCGGTCCGAAATTAGATCTGAAACTGCGATTTTCAAAGTATCATTTCCTTCGAAAAGTAGTAAAATAATTTTTTTTACAGTTGTCCATTTTTGGCTTTGCAAATAACGCCAGCGATTCCAGTGATTGGTGGTCTGCTCTTTATTTTCGTGATGTCGGCTTTGTTTCGAACTAGCTTCAGCGATCCTGGAGTGATTCCTCGTGCAACGGCCGATGAAGCTGCTTATATTGAGCAACAAATCGGTGAGAAGAAATTATCATTCATATCACCACAATTATTCCTTTATTGCTCAAATTTTTACCAAACTGTTGAAAAAGAATCTTCAACCAAAAAAATCCTCTTTCGAAAAAATATGGTAGGAAATTCAGTATAGGTCTTTAATGATATTCCTAAAATGAATTTTCATTCTAGAAGATTAATTTTCTACCCAAAAAGATGAGTTTTCAACAAAATACATCAATTTTAACTAAATAGTTGAATGTTAAACAAGGAAGATTAATTTTCTACCAAAAAATACGATTTTTCAACAAATTACCTAAATTTTCAACTAAATACTTTGAACAATGGATGTACTGTTAGTCCAAATTGTATTTGATTAATTTTTACTTTATATATTTTTGTTTCTAACATTTTTTTACCAAATAGTTGAATTTCCAAGCCAAAAAGACGAAGTTTCTATAAAACAGTTGAATTTTCAACCCAAGAAATTTAATTTTCAACAAAAAAGTTAATCTACAACCAGTCCTTATCAATTATAATAATTATTTTTTATATTATATTATATTATTAATTGTATTATACTTATCCTTTAATAAATTTTGTATAATTTTCTCACGATTCTAGAAACGTTATTATAGAAAATCATGAGTAGAAAATAATTTTAATATATGGAGAGAATTGATTTTAACCATTTCAAGGGATTTCAAAATTTGCCGTAGGATTTTAAAAGATTTGAAGGGATTTCTAGAGATTTTTTGAAAGTAAATGAAATTAAATTTCGTGGGATTCTTAACGATTTTGAAGATTTTAAGATATTTCAAGGAATTTCACCAAATTTAAAAGATTTTATTGAATCTCCAAGTATTTTAAGGGATTTGAACGTTTTTTTAGAGAACTTTTAAGTTAATTAAAATTTTTATTCAAGGGATTTCGAAGGATTTTGACATATTTTGATGCATTTTTACGATATCCAAAGGAAAGATTTCCACGGATTGAGAGAAATTTCAAGAGATTTAAAAAATGTTAAGGGATTTCAAAGAATTTTGTAGGATCTCCAAAGTTTTCTAGTGATCTCGAGAGAACTTTGGAAATTAAATGAAACTAAATCTCAAATGATTCTTAGCGATTTTAAGGGATTTTAAGATATTGAATTTCACAAGATTTAAAGGATTTTATTGAATCTCCAAGGATTTCTAAGATTTCTTTTTGAACGGGGGTTTTAGAGAACTTTAATCAATCATTTTAATTTAATTTAAATATCCAAGGGATTTCAAATGGCTTCTACTCATTAATATTTTTTTAGTTTGTTGTTAAAAATCTACAAATTATTACAGAAAACTACAGGATTTTACATTTTTTAAATTTAGGTGTTTGACGTTATAAAAACACTTTTAATTTTACATAAATTAGTGTAGAAAATTGCAAATCTTTACAAAAAATACAAGATTTTACAAAAGTTCAAATAGTGGGAAACTGTGCTTAAAATGATGTTGTAAATACTGGTAGTTTATTGTAGAAATGTTCAAATTAAAAAATATATATAAATTTTCACAAACGATACTTTTATAATCCGCATAAACGTTTCGACTTGTAATTTACTATCAATTTTTGTAGGACATGTAATATATAAATATAAGTTTCTACAAGAAACTACAAAAAAAATGAAAAATTAAACTTTACCAAGAACTTTTTGCAATTATAATAAATCAAGTTGAACTGTAGTTCGATTATTGAAAATTGAACAATAATTGATTATACAGGACGATTATAAATCTGTTCAAAATTAACCAATGTACAGATTTTAAAGTTAAAAATAGAAATTTTTCAATTTGAAGACCTCAGTTAAACAAATGTAAAACGTTCGATTGACATTTTATAAACTATTCTTAACTTTAAAATAATTTCAAATAATTAGATTCATAATTAAACGCACTTATTCAATTCCAAATCCTACGCAAATATTGTTTTAGTTTAAAATATTCCATTTTTAACCATTTAATTTGAAATTTTTAAATTAAGTATGACATTTTTCTTAATGTTTAGCAATATTTTACTTTTCTTCAATTTTGCAATTATAAATCAAATATTAAAAAATAAACAATTTTAAACTGAATTATGAAATAGAAAGGCTTGAATCGCTAATATTTCAGAGTGTTAAATTTAAACTTTGAGCGTTACAATTTATTTGTTTTATTTAACCAATTTTTAACATGTAAGTGAAAATATTGAATTTGATGCATGAATAACAATTTAACAATTATCAATTTAGAAAACATTTGTGTTAGTTTAAGAGATATGTACAAGTTCTGAGAAAATCCAAACTTAATTTAAAACTGGAAAATATTTCGAAAAATAAAAAAATAAATTTCGATTTTTGAAAATTTGGAAATCATGTTTTGAAGCTTTTTAAGGATCTTTAAAGGTTTTAAGAAAATACAAAAAATTCTAAAATTTGCTGGGAAAATTTAAAATGATTTGTTAAAAATTAATTTTAAGAGAATATTCAAAAAGATTCTCAAAGAAGTTGTTGATTAATAAATTACAACTGAATAATTATTACTTTGGAAAATAATCGAGTAAGTTTAAAATATATGTAGAAGTTTTAAAAAGATTCCAAAATAATTTAAAACATGAAAAGATTTCAAACCATTTAAATGACTTTAAGCATTTTGAAAGATTTTTAATAAATAACAAATTTGTATAAAAATTCCCAGAAAAACTAACAATAATTTTTTCTAGAAAAATTAATTTAAAAAGGATATTTAATAAGATTTTCAAAATGTTCGAAAATGAATCTGGATGATTTTAAGGCAGTTTTTTTTACTTTTGCAGGATTCCTGCAAACATTTTTAATGATTTTTCAAAACAAATTTCTAAGAGAATATTTAAATAGATTTCAAAACAAATTTCAATGTATAAATTAATTTTTGTACCTTAAAATTGCTTAAAATGATATAATTTAGAAAATGTATCAATTTTTTATTCATTCTTCGATTCATAGCATTGAAAATAATAGAGTGGATTTCTATTTTTTTAATCTTTTAACTTTATAATGTATGAAAGTTAAAATGTAAAATTTTGCAGTTTAACGGTTTTTAATTTTAAAATTTTCAATTGAAAAATGTTAAAAGCTTCCATTTTATATGCCTTAATCATTGAGCGTTTGAATTACATTTTTTAAACTTTAATTTTAAAAGTTTAAAATTCAAAAGTATGTATTTCATTTTGAGTATCTTAATTTCCGGTTCAATTTTTATAACTTCAAGTGAAAAAATTTGTATCTCTATGAGTTCGAATCTTTTAATTTCAATTACCGTATCAGTTCTTTCTTAATTGTTCAATTTTTATTTGCCGTCAAAAAGTTGTTCTTTTTCGACCTAGGATGACAAATTTTGAGAATATTGCAATGACATAATTTTAAATAACATATATGGTGTCCAATCGATTGCTATATATTTGAAAAAACTTAAAACGTGAGGTTTTTTGTTGTTTAATAACGATTATTTATTATTTTCTTTTAATATTCTACCATTCTTTTAAAGTTTAAACATAGAAGCTTCTTTTGCAATAGCGATCATGTACACATCCTAATTTAAAATGATCTCATTGCAATATTATAAATATTTGACATCCTAGGACGAAAAATAACAACTTTTTGACTGCAAAACATGTATATCCCTTTAGATTCTTGTAGGAAATTAAAACTAAAATAAAATACAACAATGTACAAAAAAAAATCGTCTCAATAATATAAAAAAGTTGTCCTTTCCTGTAATTTTGGTTGTAATTTATTGTATTTATTTGTAGATTCCTGTAAAAATAGTTTTAGTTTTCTCTACTTTTTTGTAAAATTTGTCTATCAGGGTACCTTCTTAGACAAAAGAAACTGATTTTATTCTCTATGTGACAATCATTTTCTGCTGCAGAAGTGCCAAATAATGGAAATTCGCCAACATACAGACCTCCTCCTCGCACGAAAGAAATAATGGTGCGAGGGCAGCCTGTGAAACTGAAGTACTGCTTCACCTGTAAAATATTCAGGCCGCCCAGGGCCTCGCACTGCAGTTTGTGCGACAATTGCGTTGGTATGTCAACTCTCTTTGCCTTTTTTATTTCATATTTCTGACATAGTGATGATCAGGCCTCGGACTCACAACACTATTGACACTATTTGCCATTTTTTTAGCAATGACACTATTTTTTGGATATTTTAACGAGCGAAAGATTTTCAAATTTTAAATAAAAACGAGTTGAATTGAATCAGAAAGAATGAATTTCTATCAAAATAATTGAATCCTGAGCCACAAGAGATTTATTTTCAACCAAATATTTGCATTTTTAATCACAAAAGATGAACTTTCTATCAAAAGAAATTAGTTTTAAAATCAAAGAGATGAATTTTTAATCAAGAAAGATTTTTCAATCAATAAAAAAAAAATTCATCTAATATGTTTAATTTTCAAATCAAAAAGATGAGCTTTCTACAAAATAGTTGAATTTTCGACCATATCATTAAATTTTCAACCAAACACATGAATTTCCAGCATAGAAGATTAATTTTCTACCAGAAAAGACGAATTTTCAACAAAATACTAAAAATTTTAACCAAACACTTGATTTTTAAAGCAAAAAATAGGACATTTCTATAAAACAGTGGAATTTTCAACCAAGAAGATTAATTTTCTACCAAAAGAGATCCATTTTCAAATCGAAAAGACGTATTTCCAACCAAGAAAGATTTTTTAATCAATAAAAAAAATTTAATCGAAAGCCATATAACCATATAATTAAATTTTCATTAAAAAAAATGAAATTTCTATAGAAGGAGAAAATTTTCGAATCAAAAAGATGAATTTTCAAACAAGAAAGATTTGTAGGTCAATAATTTCAAAAAATTATCCAACATGTTTAATCTTTAAACCAAAAAGGTGTGTTTCCTACAAAACAGTTGACTTTTCAACCGAATAATAAAATTTTCGACCAGAAAGATAAATTTTCAACGCAGAAGATTAATTTGCTACCAGAAAAGACAAATTTTCAATAAATTACATAAGTTTTTAACTATATAGTTGAATCTTCAACCAAAAATCATAATTTTTTACCTAAAAAGACGAGTTTTCGACAACTTTTTTTAATTTACAACTAAATGGTTTGAACAATGGATGTGATTTTACTTTAAATTTTATTTTAAGAATGTTTTCGTTTCTTTATTTTTTTAATTTAATATTTGAAATTTTTAACTAAAAAATATCAGTTTTGAGTTTTGAACCAAAAATTAAGTATTTTCAACAAAATACATACATTTTTAATCAAATATTTTAATTTTTAAACTAAAAACGATAATTTTTTTATCATAAATAGAGTAGTTACATTTTCATTAAGAATAATTAATTTTCAATAAAAAACAAGAAGGTTTGTCTACAAAACAGTTGAATTTTGGACCAAAAACTTAAATTTTGCAACAAATTGTTGCAGTTTTGAGCAATCAGTTGCATTTCCAACGAAATAGTTAATTTTTCAGTTCAAATAATTATTTTAAAAAAAATTGTCAGCTAAAATTATGAATCTTTACCTAAAAAAATTACTTTTAAGAAAGTAGTTCAACTTTCAAGCAAGGAGTAAAATTTTTAACAAAAAAATATGAATTTTCAACGAAATAGTTAACACTTGACATTTCGATAATAAAATATTTTAATCTAAAATAAAAAACAATTGGATATAAACAACAAAAAAGAATTTTCAACAAAATAGAAAAATTTCTAACCAAATAGTTACATTTTGAAGATAAAAAAAGTATTTTTTCAACTAAAAATAAAGTAGTTAAATTTTCGTTTGAGAAAATTAATTTAAAACATAAAAAACTAATTTTCTACAAAACAGTTGAATTTTCTATCAAATTGTTGAATTATTAAATAATTTTTTTATGAAAACACAACGATTTTTTAACTAAAATTATTAATCTCCAAATAAAAAAATGTAATTTCAAGAAATTAGTTCAACTTTCAACCAAGGAGTTGAATTTTCCGCTTAAAAAGATGAATTTTCAACAAAATTTTTTTTTAATTTAAAATAAAAAATAGTTGGATTTAATCAACAAGAAAGAATTTGTAATAAAACACTAAAATCCTTAACTAAAATAGATTAATTTTCAACCAAATAGTTGAATTTTTAAGCAAAAAAGTTGATTTTCTATGAAGCACACAAATTTTTAACAAACTACATGCATTTTTAATCCGAAAATACGAATTTTCTACAAAGCAGTTTAATTTTCAAGAAAAAAGTTAATGTTCAACCAAATCATAAAATTTTCAGTTAAAAAAATTAATTCCCAATGTAAAAAAAAAGACTAATTTTCAACAAAGTAGTGGAATTTCCATCCATAAAGATGAATTTTTAACAAAAAATGTAATGGTTGATATTGTAACCAACACAATTTTTATTTTGAATAAAAAAGTTGAATTCATCCAAAAAATACGAATTTTCTACAAAATAATTTAATTTTAAACCAAACAGTTAAATTAAAAAATTCAATTTTCAACTAAATAATTGAATTTTTTACCAAAAAGATGAATTTTCAAAAAAATAGTCGAATTTTCAGCCAAAAAATTTGTTAGTTAAGAAAAAAAATTTTCAATCCAGTTGTTGGCTTTTCAAGCCAAAAAGACGAATTTTTAACAAAACATTTGAATTAAAGAAAAGTCCATTTTCAACTAAATAATTGAATTTTTTACAAAAAAGACGAATTTTCAACAAAATAGTCGAATTTTCAGACAAAAAATTTGTTAATTAAGAAAAAAAATGTCAATCCAGTTGTTGGCCTTTTAAGCTAAAAAGACGAATTTTTAACAAAACACTTGAATTTTCAATTTAGTAGTATGACTTTCAAATAAAATTTTTGATTTTCCAACAAAATAATTCAATTTTGAACTAAATAAATAATTTTTAACCAAAATTTAATAGTAGACTCCTCATCCGAAAAGAATGTAGTTTGACCCGAAAATAGTTTTTTTTATTGGGTTCTATTAATTCAGTTTGAATTTAAGTGGGAAACAGAGAAAAAGCTGGGAATAGAGAAAAGTTGGTGAAGCCTGCGATATATAAATTGGAATTTTCGTAATTTATAAACCTAAATAAATATTAAAGTTAATTTTTAAGACTTAAAAAATATTAGGTTAGAAAAATGGAAATTTGGCTTAAAAAATTTTATGACACAATTTTGACACCATTTTTTCAAATTTGTGATACTATTTACACTATTTTTTATCTCTGAAGTAAGTCTGAAGCCTGGATAATGGAAATTTATGATTTTTTAGAACGCTTTGATCATCATTGCCCCTGGGTTGGAAATTGCGTGGGGAGAAGAAACTACAGATATTTTTATGCCTTCATAGTCTCCTTGGCATTCTTGTGTGTCTTCATATTCGCCTGTGCTATCACGCATCTCATTATGCGTAAGTATTCAAAATCACCAGTTACTATTAAGTTTCAAAGGGCAAATTCATCAAATTAATTCCTTTAGTTACGAGGGACGGTCGGCTTTTTCTGGAAGCAGTGAGAGAATCGCCGGGCAGCGTAGTCGTCGGTGTCGTCTGCTTCTTTTCTGTCTGGAGTATCCTCGGATTGGCTGGATTTCATACGTATCTCACAACGAGTAATCAAACAACGAATGAAGATGTGAGTAGTTTCTATAAACGAGATATTAGTTTGATAATTATTCTAAGAGCTTACGAGATATCTTTTTTAACAGATCAAAGGATCCTTCACGAGTAAAAGAGGACAAGAGAGTTTTAATCCCTACAGCCAGGGGAACATTTGTGGCAATTGTTTTTACGTTTTATGCGGACCTGCACCTCCGAGTCTAATCGGTAAGGAATCGACGATTTGATTGTCGTAATTAATAAACATTAATTCCTCAGAATTTTCATAGGTCTATATTATAACTCTTTTTCCTCATCGACGCCTCTAATCCAATGCTAAATATTTTTCTATCCAATTACTAGCGTGTCAAAAAGTCTAGAAAATACTTCCGCGCATTCCTAACTGGCGTAGAACTTTACTGCGCATCTCTTGACAACCGCGCAACTCTACTGCGCATCTCTGAGAGTCGTAGAATTCTCCTGCGCAGCCGAAATTTCTTCGCAAATTTACTGCTCAGTCATAAAACCTTTAAACAGTTACAATTTTTCATTTTATAATTTTATTTATTTGTCAGCAATTAGTTACATACTGAATCTTTAGAAGAACTTGTTTTATTTGATTTTTATTAATTTGCAGATCGAAGAGGTGTTGTCACGCCAGAATATCGGACGCAGCGCGAGTGGCTTGATGGAGATAATGTGATTAGTGGGAAAACCTACGGCACAGTGAAAGTTCAGCCTCAGGTAATTAGGAATTTTTTTCTTTTATAAAAAATATATAAGTCCTTGTAATCGTAAAAGTAGCTTTATATATCTATATTTAACTATTTTGTTAAAAATTCGTTCTTTATGGTAGATAATTAATGTTTTTGCCTGAAAATTCAACAGTTTGTTTCCAATTTTTTATCTCTCTTAGTTGAAAATTCAACTCACGTGAAAAAGTCGTATTTTTTAGTTAAATGCAACTTTTTCGATCAAAAATTTAAAAAAAATTGGTTGAAATATGAATTGATCTTTTTTGAAATGTAAATTGAATTACTTGATTGAAAGTTAAACTCTTGTTAAAAATTAATTTTTTTGGTTGAAGATTTATCAATTTAATTGAAAATTCATCTCTTTTGTTGGAAAATGAGCCATTTTGTTGGAAATTAGTTTTTTCTTTGACTGAAAATTTAACAATTCAATTTTTGGTTAAAAAATTATCGTTTTCGGTTGAAAATTCGTCTTTTTAGTTGAACATTTCTTTTTTGGTAGAAATTATATAATCTTCTTGGTTGAAAATTCATCTTTTTGGTTGAAAATTCAACTACTCCAGTTAAATATTCATAATTTTAGTTAAAAATTTACCCTTTTGGCTTAAAATGCAACTATTTCAGTTGAAGATTTATCATTTTAGTTCAAATTTCATCAGTTTGGTTGAACGTTAAGTTTTTGAATTCAAATATGAACTTTTTTATTTTTGGTTAAAAATTGATCTTTTTTAGTTCAAAATTTAACTATTTGGTGGAAAATTCGTCTTTTTTGGTAGAAATTAATCTTCTTGGTTGAAAATTCATCTATTCCGGTTAAATATTCATAATTTTAGTTGAAAATTCATCTTATTGATTTGAAATTCAACAATTGCAGTTGAAGATTCATTATTTTAGTTGACAATTTATCACTTTGTTTGAAAAGGTAACTAATTTTTTGATAATAGTTTTTTTTTCGCTGAAAATTATTTTTTCAACTGGAAATGTAAATATTCCATCATTTTGGTTGAAAATTCATCTTATTCAGTTGAACATTGATTTTTTCAACTGAAAATTTAACTATTCCATTTTTAGTTGAAAATTTATCTTTGCTATTTCAAAATTTAACTATCTGGTTGAAAATTTGTCTTTTTTAGTTGAAAATTCAATTCTTTCGTTGAAAATTCTTGTATTTTGTTGAAAAATTTGTTGATAGAAAATAAATTTTTGTTTATGTTCATTTTATCGATTAAAAATAAAACTATTTGGTTGAAATTTAAATTCGTTTGTTAAAAATTAGTCTTTTTGGTTTAAAATTCATCGAATCCGTGAAGATGCATGATTTTAGTTGAAAATGAATCTTTTTGGTTTCAAATTCAACTATTCCAGTTGAAGATTCTTTATTTCAGTTGAAAATTCATCACTGAAAATGTAACTATTTTTTTTAAATAGTTTTTTTATTGGGTGACAAATTTTTTTAAAGTGAAAATATACATTTTTCATCATTTAACTTGAAAATTTATCTCTTTAGTTGAACTTTAATTTTCTTATATGAAAATTTAACTTCAATCTTTTGTTTACAATTCATCTTTTTTAGTTGAAAATTCTTGTATTTTGTTGAAAAATCGTCTTTTTTGGTAGAAATTATTCTTCTTGGTTGAAAATTCATCTTTTTGGTTGAAAATGCAATTATTCCAGTTAAATATACATAATTTTATTTCAAAATTCATATTTTTTGTTTAAAAAACTATTTGGTTACAATTCAAGCTCCTTGGTTAAAAATAAATCTTTCTAGTTGAAAATTCAATTATTCCAGTTATATAAAGATTCATCATTTTAGTTAAAGCTTAATCCTTTTGGTTGAAAATTTGTCTTTTTAGTTGAACATTTATTTTTTGGTAGAAATTATATCATCTTTTTGGTTGAAAATTTATCTCTTTCGTTAAAAATTCAACTACTCCAGTTAAATATTCATAATTTTAGTTAAAAATGTATCCTTTTGGCTTAAAATGCAACTATTTCAATTGAAGATTCATCATTTTAGTTCAAAATTGATCAGTTTGGTTGAACATTAATTTTTTGAACTGAAATATGAATTTTTACATTTTTGGTTGAAAATTGATCTTTTTTAGTACAAAATTTAACTGTCTGGTTGAAAATTCTTCTTTTTTTGTAGAAATTAATCTTCTTGGTTGAAAATTTATCTATTCCGGTTAATTATACATAATTTTAGTCGGAAATTCATCTTGTTGATTTGAAATTCAACTATTGCAGTTGAAGATTCATTATTTTGTTAAAGGTCCATTATTTTAGTTGAAAATGTATTGCATTGTTTGAATAGGTAACTATTTTTCTGCTGAAAATTATTTTTTTTTTTTTGCGGAAAATGTAAATATTCCATCATTTTGATTGAAAATTCATCTTATTCAGTTAAACGTGGATTTTTGAACTGAAAATTTATCATTGCTAGTTCAAAATTTAACTATCTGGTTGAAATTTTGTCTTTTTTAGTTGAAAATTCAATTATTTCGTTGAAAATTCCTGTATTTTGTTGAACAAATTTTTGGTAGAAAATTAATTTTGGTTTAAATTCATTTTATCGATTAAAAATAAAACTATTTGGTTGAAAGTTAAATTCTTTTGTTAAAAATTATTATTTTTTGGTTTAAAATTA
>CAKNXH010080161.1:50076-68145 GCA_932178445.1 Andricus quercusramuli | reverse complement strand
CAATTCAAAAGGACAGATTTATCTAAAAAGACAAATGTTAAAAAAAATCGTTGAATTTTCAAAAAAAAAAGAAGATTTTATAGAAAAATAAATTAATTTTAAGAAAATAGTTGTATTTTCAACAAAATAATGAAATTTCTAACCAAAAAGTAGACTTTTCAGTTGAAATGAATGAAGTTTCAACCATAAAAGATTAATTTTCAACCAAAAAAGATTTTAATTTTAAACCACAAGTAGTTGAGTTCAACAAAAAAAAGACGAATTTTCAATAAAATAGTTGAATTCTTAAAAAAAGCTGATTAATGTTCAACCAAACAGTTGTAATTTTTAACCAAAAAAGATGCCAGTTCTACTAAAATAGATGCCTTTTTCACCCAAAACGAGGAAATTTCAACAAAACAGTTGAATTTTCGACCTAATTATTTGATAAAATGCTATTATTGAATTTAATATAATTTTGCAATTCTATTGAAACAGAATCGCGAAATGGTGAGCAATTGGAGGTGCTAACATAGTAAGAGGGAAACCCGGTCTTCGAGATTTGGCATGAGCTGGACCGAATCAAGAAAAAAGCAAAGGAATCCGGATTTGGCAAGTAGCCAGGCGTTTATAAAATGAAGGAGTGAATTAATTTCCCTGACGATATAGTACTTTCTTCCGTCTCTTAATTGGCGAATGTAACTATATCCATTACTTCCAAATTTTTAATTATTTGTTCTTATTTATAATATTTCAGAATGCAGTTTTTAAATTCCTAATCTTCAAATCGAGAATTTTATTCTATTACTTGCGGAGTTGATAAATAAATTAAAATTTATATCCTTCATTGATTAATTTCAATTTTTCAAATATTAACTTCTGGTTTGAAAAGTATTAAAATACAAAAATTCCTACTTTTTGAAATAAAAAAATAACAAAAAGTTAAAAGCGTAATGCGTTGTTCCCAGACTTCATAGGCCAAATTGATCTCTCAAAGCAAAAGAGACGAATTTTCAAAAAAAATGTTGAATCTTTATCCAAATAGTTGAATTTTCAAAGTACAAATTTGAATTTTTAACCAAAAGGTTGAATTTTCAAACAAAAAAGTACAATTTAAATCAAGAAAGATTAAACTTTTACCAAAAAAGATGAATTTTTGTTTAAAAAAAAATGAATTCTCAACAAAAAATATAATAGTTGACATTTCAAGGAAAAATATTAGAATTTCAAATAAAACACAGTTTAATTCAACAAAAAACGACGAATTTTCAAGAAAATATACATCAAATATCAACGAATTAGTTGAATTTTCAACCAAAAATAAATTAATTTTTTGTCAATCAGTTGAATTTTGAACGAGAAAAGATGCAATTTCTACCAAAAGAAATAAATTTTCATCCATAAAAGTGAATTTTCAACAAAATAATCAAATTTGCGACCAACGAGATGAATCTTAAATCCAAAAAGGTTAAATACCTAAAAAAAAATAATAGTTGACATTTCAACAAAAAATGATCTAATTTTTCACCAAAAATAGTTATTTCAACGAAAAAAGACGAATCTTCAACAAAAAACAAGAATTTTTAACAAAGTATTTAAACTTTAGGTTCAAAAAGTTAAGTTCCAACAAAACAAAACATAAACCTAATTTTTAGCAAAATAGTACATTTTCAACCAACAAGGTGAATCTTTAACCAAAACAATGAACTTCTGACAAAGTAGTTTAACTTTAACCCAGTAGTTGAATTTTCAACCAAAAAAGATGAATCCTGAACAAAAAATATAATAGTTGATAGTTCAAACCAAAAAGTTCTTAATTTAAAATCAAAAACAGTTAAATGCAACCAAAAACGAAGAATTTTTAACAAAAAAAGATTACATTTCTACCAAAAGAAAGACGAATTTTCAACTAGAAAAATTAATTTTCAACAAAATAATTAAATTTTCGACCAACGAGATGAATCTTAAATCTAAAACTGTTGCATTCGTAACAAAAAATATATGAATTGACTTTTTAAACAAAAAAGATTTTAATTTTAAATTAAAAAATGTTATTTCAACAAAAATAGACGAATCTTCAACAAAATACAAGAATTTCCAACTATATCAATAGCTGAATTTGCAGTTAAAAGAATTAATCGCAAAAAAAAATAATTTTTAACAAATTAGTAGAATTTTTCAACAAATAGTTGTATTTCCAACTTAGAAAAATTAATTTTTAATCAAATAGTTGAATTTGCAAATAAAAAAGTTTATTTTAAACCAATAAAGGTCACTTCTCTACCAATAAATATGAATTTTTAATATAAAAATGGATGCATTCTCATCGAAGAATATACTAGTTAACATTTCAAGCAAAGAGATTCTAATTTTAAGTAACAGTTTAATTTGACGATAAAAGACAAATTTTCAATAAGATAATTGAATTCTCAACCAACGAGATGAATCTTCAATCCACAAGGTTTGAATTCGTAACAAAAAATATAATAATTGACGTTCCAACCAAAAGCGATTTTAATTTTAAATCAAAAACAGTTATTTCAATCTAAAATGACAAAAGTCTACAAGGAAATATATGAATTTTAAACAAACTAGTTCAATTTGTAGTTAAAAAGTTAATTTTCAACAACAAAAATAATTTTCGATGAAACGGTTCACTATTCAACCAAAAAACATGAATTATAGATGAAAAATGCAATTGATGATATTTCAAACAAAACAAAAATTTTATTTTTAATCAAAAACAGTTGAATTAATGAAAAAACGACGAATTTTCAAGAAAATAGTTTAATCCTCAACAAAAGCAGATGCAATTTCTACCAAAAGAGATGAATTTTCAATCATAAAAATGAATTTTCAAGAAAATAATCGAATTTTTAAACAACGAGATGAATCTTCAACCAAAAAAGGGGGAATTCTAAAAAAAATATAATAGTTGACATTTAACAAAAAATACTTAAATTTTTAATTCAAAATAGTTATTTCAACAACAAAAAAACGAATCTTCAATAAAATATAAGAAGTTTCAACTAAGTGGTTGAATTTTTAGTTAAAAAAAATTGATTTCTAATGGAAAAACAAATTTTCAATAATATAGACGAATTTTTAACCAAATAGTTGAATTTTCAACCTACAATGATCAATTTCGAACCAATGGGTCGAATTAAACAAAAATGCATTCTCAACAAAAAATATAATAGTTGAAATTTAAATAAAAAATTTATAATTTTCAATAAAAAAACAGTTTAATTCAACCAGAACAAAATAATTTTTTGTAAAATAGTTGCATTTTCAACCAAAAAAGATTAAATTTCTACTAAAATAGATGAATTTTCAAATGAAAAAAAATGAATTTTCAACAAAATAATTGAGTTTTCGATCAACGAGCTGAATCTTTAATAATAATAAAAAAATTATTTGGTATTCAACAAAAATACTTTAATCTTTAATAAAAAATAGTTATTTCAACAAAAAGAAGACAAATCTTAAACAAGATGCAAGAATTTTGAACTATTTAGTTGCATTTTCAGTTAAAATAATTAATTTCCAACAACAACAAAATTTTAACGAAATATGTATGTAATTAGATTTTCATGACAAGAGATGAACCTTTAACTGAAACCATGAATTTTTAACAAAGTAGTTTAAATTTCAACAAAGTATTTGAATTTTCAACTAAGAAGATGAATTTTCAACTAAAAATATAATATTTGATATTTCAAACCAAAAAGATTTTAATTATATTAATTTTTTGTCAAGCAGTTGCACTTTTAACCAAAAAGATTAAATTAAAGAGATGGATTTTCAACTAGAAAAATTAATTTTTAACAAAATAATTGAATTTTCAACCAAAGATATAAATCTTCAACGAATAAAATGAATTTTTAACAGAGTAGATCAAGTTTTAACTAATTAGTTGAATTTTCAACAAGTAAAAAGAATTCATAACAAAAAATATAATAGTTAATACTTCCACCGAAAACTATTTTAATTCAAAATGAAAAACAGTCGCATTCAACCAAAAAGGATGAATTTTTCAGAAAACAGTTGAATGTTCAACAAAACAGTTAAATTTTCGACAAAAAAAATACTTTTTAACAAAATAGATTAATTTAAAAAAAAAAATTTAATTTTCAACCGAATGTATAAATCTTTAACCAATAAAATTATTTTTTAACAAAGTTGTTCAACTTTCAACCAAGTAGTTAAATTTTCATGAAAAAAAAGATTAAGTCTAAAAAAAATGTATAATAGTTGACATTTCAAACCAAAAAGTTTTTTTATTTAAAATCAGAAATTGTTGAATCGAACCAAAAACGACGAAATTTCAACAAAATGGTTGAGTCCTCAAACAAAACAGATTAATTTTTTGTCAAGCAGCTGCATTTTTAACCAAAAAAGATTAAATTTCTAACAAAAGAGATGACTTTTAAAACAGTAAAATGAATTTTTAAGAAAATAATTATATTTTTAATCAAAGTTATAAATCTTCAACCAATATAATAAACTTTTAACCAAGTAGATAAATTGTAAGTGAAAAAATATGAATTCTCAACGAAAAATATAACAGTTAATGTTTCCTTAAAAAAATTAATTTAAAATAAAAAACAGTTGAATTCAACCAAAAAGGACGAATTTTTCGGAAGAAAGTTGAGTTTCGAACAAGAAAGTTGGATTTTCGATCTAAACAATATGACTTTTTAACAAAATAGTTGAGTTATTAAGAAAATAATTAAATTTTTAACCAAAAAGTTCAATTTTTAATCAAAAGAAATGAATTCTGAACCAAGAATATCAGTAGGAGTAAAAAGGGCGGAAACAGGGGTATAGGGGAAAGAGCACGAAGTCCGAAATCCCTTTAAAAAGAAAATTGTGCAGAGTAGACGAAAACAGGGCCGTCTAAACAGTCTAAAGTGCGGAGCATTTCATGACACAAATATCTTAGCAGCAGACGGAAATTCGACTTTTTCCTTTTTCACCGCCACGAGACTCTCGACTAGTTTTGTACTTTTAGTCCCTCTAAATTCTCTTTTATCACAGAATTCAGTCAAAAAATAAAAATAAAATAATTACCATAAATTAATTTTGTATAAATAGTAATAGCTCAGTTTAAAAAAATATATCAAGAACTTGGGAATATTCTTCACTCAAAATTTTAAATAAAGTTTTTGTGTATTTCGTTAATTAATTTACTAACTAATTTATTAATATTTAATGACCTATTTTCATTATTTATCTAATCTTTCTTACTTTGTCTTGTCTCATTGCAACTTTGAAGTGTCGAATGTTAATTGTTGAATTTGATTTCTTGCCAACTCGAGTGAAAATACCATCAGTAACAGCTGCTTCAATTTGCATCAGAAAAAAAACTTTTATTGTTTTGAAATAATTTAATAATTTAATTAGGGAATTCCCATTAATTACTTAAAAATGATTTTTCAAATTTGAGGTCCCTAGTACAATTTCAGACAGAATCTAAATTTTCCCAGATTCCCTGAAATTTTAATTGATTTCAAAGGCTTAAAGTCCTTTGAAATCTAGTAAAATTTCTTAAGGATTTCAAAAAATTTTTTAGGGATTTTAAGGAATTCTAAAGGATTTCATGTGACACCCACGTAGTTTACGAATTTTGAAGGATATTAAAGGATTTTAATGGGATTTCGACGATTTAAAGGGATTTGAAGAGATTTCATAAAATTTCAGGGGATTTCAAAAATTTCAAATGATTTTAAGAGATTTAAAAAGATTCCGGAGTATATATCCAAAGATTTGAGAGAATTTCGTAAGATCTCAAAAGATTTAATGGAATTTCAAAGGATTTCCTGATATTATGAAGGATTTTAATATATTATAAGATTTCAAAATATTTGAAAGATTTCAAAGGATGTCGTTTTCACGATTTTTAAGGATATCAGGGGATTTTAAAAGATTTGCTAAGATTTTAAAGTATCTTAAAGGATTGTAAGGATTTTAAGAGATATAAAGGGGTTTGCTTAACGATATTTTAGAGGATTTAAAAGTACTTGACGGAATTTTAACGGATATCAGGAGATTTTAATGACATTTCAAAGATTTGAAGGAATTTAAAGAGATTTCAAACGACTTCAGGGGATTTCAAAGGATTTAAAAAGATTTTAAGTGATATCAAGAGGTTGACGATTATGTCATAGTATTTCAAAGGATTTCTAAAGAATAAAAAAGATTTAACGGAATTTCAAAGGGTTTTCGAAAATTATGGAGGATTTTAAGAGATTTAAAAAAAAAAGTTGCGCGATTACAAAGGATTTAACGAAATTTCAAGGGATTTCCGAATATTATAAAGGATTTTAAGACATTTAAAATGAAGTCACAGGATTTCAAAGAATTTTTAATGATTTTATGAGGTACTGAAGTACTTTCACGAATTTTGAAGGATATCAGGGGATTTTAACAAGATTGCGAATATTTGAAAGAATTAAAAGAGATTTAAAATGATTTGCAAAGATTTTAAGGACGTTAAGAGATTTCAAAAGATTTTAGGAAATTTCAAAGGATTTTAACAGTTTTTAAGAGATATAAAGGGGTTTCGATGATGGCATTTCAAAGGATTTTTACGGATTTCAACTGATACTGAAGTATTTTCAGGAATTTTGAAGGATATCAGGGGATTTTAGTACGATTTTGAATATTTTAAGGAATTTAAAGAAATTTCGAAAGACTTGCAAAGATTTCAAAGGATTTTAAGAGATTTCAATAAAATGTAGGGGATTTCAAAGGATATAAACGGTCTTAGGAGATATAAAGGTGTTCTGATGATTTCACGGGATTTTAAAGGATTTCCGAGTACTATAAAGGACAGTGAAATAAAAAAGCCACGGGATTTCAAAGGGTTCCGTGTGATATTAAAGTATTTTCACGAAACGTTTGAAGAAATTTAAAGATATTTCAAATGATTTCAGGGGATTTTAAAGGTTTTAAAAAAATATAAAGATGTTTAAATGATTTCATGGGATTTCAAAGGTATTCCAAATACTATAAAATAAAAGGTTTTAAGAGATTAAAAAAAGTTACGGGATTTCAAAGGGTTTCATGTGATACTGAAGTATTTTCTCGAATCTTGCGGGATATCAGGAAATTATTGTAAGATTTCGAAGATTTGAAGGGATTTAGAGATTTCAAAAGATTTACAAAGGTTTCAAATGATTTAAAACGATTTTAACAGATTTAAAGAGATTTCAGAGGGCTTCAAAGGATTTGAATAGATATAAATGTGTTTCGATGATTTCACAGAATTTCAAAGGATTCCAAAAGATTTAATAGAATTTCAAAGGTTTTCCGAATATTATGAAGGATTTTAGGAGATTAAAAAAATTCACACAATTACAAAGGATTTAATGTGATACTGAAATATTTTACACGAATTTCAAAGGATTTCCGAATATTATAAAAGGTTTTAAGAGATTTTAAAGAAGTGTAATGGATTAAATTTTTTTTGATATATTACAGACATTCGGAAAGATTCCCACGAATTTTAAAGATTTCAATGAATTTTAAAGCGATTTCAACGATTTGAAGGTACCTCGTAAGATTTCGAAATATTTCAGGGAATTTCAGGGATTTAAATCGATTTTCAGAGATTTTAAGGGATTTCCACGGATTATAAGGAACTATTATGGGATTTTGAAGATTTGAAGCAATTTCTAAAAATTTGTACATGATTACAAATTTTTAAGGGATTTACAAGATTTTCCAAAGAATTCACAGAATTTTAAATTATTTCAAAGATTTCCAGGGATTCCAAGAATTTCAAGAATTTTTTTTTTTCAAAATTGTATTACTTTGCTCAAAATTTCATTATTTTGTTGAACATCCAACACTATTGTTAAAAAGTCACACTTCTTGGTTGAAAATTCAACTGTTTTCTTGAAAATTCGTCTTTTTGGCTTGAAAATTCGTCAATTTGATTAAAATTTTCTTTGTTTCTTGACTGACAAATTGTTTTTGGTTAAAAATTTAAATATTTTGTTAAACATTCATCTTTTTAGTTTGAAAATACATCTCTTTCTGTAGGTATTTTACTTTTTTGTTAAAAATTCAACTGTTTTGTAGAAAAATCATATTATTGGCTCGAAAATTTATCAATTTGAAAATTTTTGTATTTTTAGAAAATTTGTCTTTATTGGTAGACAATTAATTTTTTGGTTAAGAATGCAACTATTTGGCAGATGATTACTCTGTTTTACTTGAGGATTCAAGTATTTTTTTGAAAATTCGATGTTTTTTTTCGTTAAAGAATCATTTTTCAACTGAAAATTTATCTATTTTGTTAGAAATGCAACCTAATGTTTGGAAATAACCTTTTTGGTTGAAAAATAAACTGTTTTCTAGAAAATTCGTCGTTTTGGCTTGATAACTGAATAATTGGGAACAAAATTCAAGTATTTGGTACGACATTTAACTGTTTCGTAGAAAATTTAAAAAGTTAAATTTTTATTTAATTTGTTGAGAATTCATCTTTTTGGTAGAAACTGAATCTTTTGTGTTCAAAATTCATCTTTTTGGTTGAAAGTTCATTGTTTTTTTTTATTTAATTTTTGTTTGTTGAACATTCATATTCTTGGGTTAAAGATCAAACTGTTATGTAGAAAATTAATTTCTTTGGCTTAAAAATTAAAAAATTTGGTAGAAAATTAAAAATTAATTCTCCTAAATGAAAATTCAGCTAATCCATTTTTTGTTATTTAAAAACTGGTCTTTTCAGTTTCAAATACAACTATTGAGTTTAAAATTTATGTAATTTGTTGAAAATTCGTCTTTTTTGGTAGAAAATTAATTTTCTTGGTTTAAAATTCAACTATTTGATGTACCTGATGTTCTGCGCGTTCAAATGAACGAAATATTTTTTTCCAAATTCTATTTTATCTATAAATATTGTTACAACTACAATTTAAAATAATGCATTATAAGTTTCTTTTATAATCTATTATTTACAAAATAAATAACCGACTATTTTAGCACTGTGTCTAGTTTGCAAAGCTATCAGTAAAAAATTTCGTTAATTTGAACTTTCAGAACTTCAATATCTGACTATTTATTTGATTAAATCTGTATGTACTTTGTTGAAAATTCATATTTTATTTTCTGGTATAAAATTAATCTTCTTGGTTGAAAATTACTTCAAATACTTTTCAGAACTTCCAATTTTTTTGGGCAATTCGATATTTTCCTTTCTTTATAAATATTAGTAAAAGTCCACACTGGAATCCTGTAAAAAAGGTCCTGACAAATCCAGGTTTTTTCCAGGTATCTCAAGTTTTTTCAGGCATAATTTTTCATAGTACGGAGCCATTTAAATATTTCGCATTTTTTAAAACAATCGACTCAGAATATGTGTACAGTTTCGCGAGTTTATTATAAATAATGTTTTTTTTGCATTTTCTAGGGATTCAATTAATATATTTAATTTAGAAAGCTTTGAAAAATTACATTACAAGATATTCTTAAATACATAATCACCATCAAATCATTGAATAATTAAATATTACTAAAAACGGAATTAATCATTTCATGAATTTGCCTCTAAAGTCCATGAATTTGAATAATAATAGAAAAGTTTTATTTTTCCTTCTTCTACTTAAAATTCAGAAAAATTAATGTAGGTACTATATTAAATTCAATTAAATCCGCTTCAAGTTCCTAACTTTTCAGGTAAAAATATTGCATTTTCAACAAGAAAGATAATTTTTAATCAAATAGTTGAATTTTCTACTATAAAGGATAAATTTTCAACCAAATTGTTGAATTTTAAACTAAAAACAATCAGTTTTCAATCACAAATGGAATAGTTAAATTTTCAGTTTAAAAAAATTAAGTTTCAACCAAATTGATGAATTTTCAACTTCAATTCAAAATTCAAATTTCAAAATAGTTAAGTTATCAGTTAAAAAAATTAATCTTTAACTAAAGATATGAATTTTCAACTAAAATTATGAAATATTCAATTGGAAGACTTCAATATTCATTTTAATACATAATTTTACAATCAAAAAGATGAATTTTCAACTGAAATAATTGAATTTTGAATCGAAAGAATAATTTTCAACTAGAATTATGGAATATTCAATTGGAATAGTTACATTTTCATTTGAAAAAATAACTTTTGACTAAAATAATTGAATTTTCAACAGAAAAATGAATTGTTAAGAAAATAGTTCAAGTTTCAAGAGAAATAGTTAAATTTTCATTTAAAAAGTTAATTTTTAACTAACATAATTGAATTTTCAAAAGAAAAATGAATTTTGAAGAAAATAGTTCAAGTTTCAAGAGGAATAAGGTGAATGTCCCAGTAATCGTGACGGTACCAGTAATCGTGAAACTTGGTTATAGTTTGAATATATTGTTACGAAAATGTGTTAAAAGTAACATTTAGTGATAAAACTCACATATTTTTACCATTTTTTAATGGCTAATAGAAATTACGTTTATTCACATGAAATAAAAAGCAAGAAAATTGGCATCACGATTACTGGGACTAAGGTCACGATTACTGGGACGTTTACCTTAGTTAAATTTTCAGTAAAAAAAAAAAATAATTTTCAGCCAAAGAAAAAATAAATTCAAAACAGCTCATTTTTCAACTAAAGAGGTGCATTTTTAATTAAAATAATGAATCTTCAACCAAAAGATTTTTCCGTCAAGAGAGGGGAAAAAATGCAAATTGTGGAATTTTTCAGCAGAAATATGAATTTTCAACCAAGAAGTTTAATTTTCTGAAAAAAATAATTTTCCAAAAATACAGGAATTTTTAACCAAATACTTGAATTTTCAACTAAAAAAATCAAATTTCAACCAAAAATAAAAGTTAAATTTTTCGTTAAAAAATTGATTTTCACAAAAAAATAACAACAAATTAAAAAGAAAATAATATTAAAATAATGAATCTTCAAACAAAAAATACACCGTCAAGAGAGGAAAAAAATGGCAAATTTTGTAATTTTCAAGCAAAAAAACAGTTTTCAACCAAAAAGATTACTTTTCCGCTGGAAAAGGAAATTTTGAACAAAATACATGAATTTTCAACCAGACACTTGAAATTTCAAATAAAAAAATCGAAAAACAAATCCATAATAGCTCATTTTTCAACTAAGGACATGAAGTTTCAATTAAAATAACGAATCTTCAACCAAAAGATTTTTTCATCAAGAGAGAGAAAAAATGGCACATTATTGAATTTTCAACAAAAATATGAATTTTCAACCAAGAACATTAATTTTCTACAAAAAAAGAAGCGAATTTTGAACAAAATACATGAATTTTCAACCAGATACTTGAATTTTCAACTCAAAAAATCAAATTTCACCCAAAAATAGAATATTTAAATTGTTGGTTAAAAAATAATTTCTAACCAAAAACAAATAACAAATTTTCAAGAAAATAGTTATAGTTTCAACGGGAATAGTTAAATTTTTAGTAAAAAATAATTTTTTTTCAACTAAGAATACGAATTTTCAATTAAAATAATGAATATTCAACAAAAAAATTTTCCCGGCAAGAGAGAGAAAAAATATCAAACTGTGGAATTTTTAAGCTAAAATACGAATTTTCAACCAAGAAGATTAATTTTCTACAAAAAAAAAAGAATTCTGAAAAAATACAGAAATTTTTACCCAGATACTTTAATTTTCAACTAAAAAAAAAATCAAATTTCATCAAAAAATAAAAGTTAAATTTTAGATTTAAAAAATTAATTTGCAAATAAAATAACAAATTTTAAAGAAAACAGTTAAAGTTTCAACTGGAATAGTTACATTTTTAGTAAAAAATTAATTTTTAGCCAAAGGAAAAACTAATTTTCAACATAATTTCAACTTAAGAGGTAAATTTTCAATTAAAATAATGAATTTTAAACCAAAAAATGTTCCGTCAAGAAAGGAAGAAAAAATTGCAAACTGTTGAATTTTCAAGCAAAAAATGGATTTTGAACCAAAAATATTAATTTCAACCAAAAATAGAATATTTAAATTGTTGTTTGGAAAAATAATTTTCAAACAAAAAAAACAACAAATTTTCAAGAAAATAGTTATAGTTTCCACTGGAATAGTTAAATGTTTAGTAAAAATTTGTTTTTTCAACTGAGAAGAGGAATTTTCAATTAAAATAATGAATCTTCAACCAAACGATTTTTCCGGCAAAAGAGAGAAGAGTAAAAACTGCTGAATTTTCAAGCAAAATTATGAATTTTCAATTAAAAACGATCAATTTTCAAAGAAAAATCGAACAGTTAAATTATCAGTTTACAAAATTATTTTCAAACAAAAAAAAACTAATTTTCAACAAAATAGTGAAACATAGTGATATAAAGCTACTTTTAAAATGTAGAAATGTTGTTCTTCGACATCATATTGCAAAAAAAAATTAGCACTCTCGAAAAAATTTTCATACTTTAAAAAAAATTACCTGACAATTTCAGGTTCGCCAGGTAGGGTAGTCACCCTGATAGTTAATTCATTTAATCTATTTATCATCCCTTTAAAATTTTAAAAACGATCCTAACCTAAAAAAGTCTCCAAAATCTTTCTATCCTCCGCAAAATTGACACCGGAACCAATATTTTGAGGAGGAAATCTGCCAATTTATAAAGTGTGGATTTCACCACGGCCACAAGTGCCAAAATTGTCTGTTTCTTGTTATTATTGCACCCCCGACTAAACGCAAGTCGCATTCCATCGCAGGTGTATTTTCGTGCCGCGTGGAGCAAAAACCCCAAATGAAACAATAAAATCTACCGGTATCTCAATTTTCCCAAATAAATCCTATAATTTTTCAAAATAAAAGTTCCCTCATAAACAATCATTAAAAACCCAAAAGTGTTTAGATATAAAAATTAAAACTCACCGAACGGCAACCATTGAAAGGTGCAAAAGTTGGCTTCTCGGAACAACAATTCCCAAAAATTCTCGATTACTTTTCGACACGAAAAAACACTTTTTATTTCACAATTTTCCCACCACTTGTTGACAAGTTTTTAAGGCACTTTGGGACACTAAAAATAGTTTTTAAAGGGTTTTTAAAATATTTTTAAAGACGATGATAGCCGACGAACCGTCGAGTCGACTGATCAGCTGTCCACTGCGTATTTTACAGCTGTAGTCAAATGTATTCCTGAAAATGGAGTTTTCTTTCTTTTTTCGGGTTGTATTAATAAAAAAGAGAGAAGGATGAAGTAAGGAATATTTTAAAGTGTCGGAATGAAATTATGGGTAGGTGATGGAGTGAAAGGTGGGAGCGAGAAATTAATAATAAGGGAGGTTGTATTGACTCGGGATTCAAAATGGCGGTGATACGAATCGTCTACTATTTATGAATGGAAATCGTCCCGGAAGGGGAATTTCTATTTTAAAACTTCAAAGTGACACTGAATAAAAAACAGATGTTCGCTAGAGATATTTATAATAATAAAATAACAAAACAATTTTGGCGCGAATTTTCGAATTGGAAATCTTTGAAAGTAATTTTTATTAATTTCGAGGAGGAAAGATTAAAAGATTCAAATTTTCAATTAAAAAACTAATTTTCAACAAAATAGTTAAATTTTCAACCAAAGAGATGATTCTTCAACCAAAAAGATGAATTTTCAACTAGAATGATAAATCTACAATAAAAAAAATTATTCGTAACAAAATTGTTGAATTTTCAACAAAGTAGATTAATTTTTAATTAAAAGTGGAGAATTTTCAATGAAAGATTTAATAGTTGATATTTCAACGCGAACAGATTTTAAGTTAAAATCAAAAACAGTTGAATTCACCAAAAAAGACGAATTTACAACCAAATAGTTGAATCTTCAACCAAAAAAAAAACGATTTTTCCACAAAAGAGTTGACTTTTAAATTAATTTTCAAACGAAAAAAATTTTTTTTTTGACAAAATGCATGTATTTTTATTCAAATACTTGAAATTTCAACAAAATAATGCTTCTCCAACAAAAAATGAATTTTTTAACAAATTAGTTCTACTTTCAAACAAAAAAATTATTAACAAAATATATCAATCTTCAACCGTATAGTTTAATTTTCAATTAAAGAAGATCAATTTACAATACAAAATGGGATAGTTGAATTTTTTAATAAAAGCTAAATATTCCCTACCAAATTGTTAAATTTTCTACTAAAAGGATAAATTTTCTACCAAGAATGGAATAGTTCAATTTTCTGTTTAAAAAAAAAAATTCCCATCACAGAAAATAATGGATAAAAAATAAGTAAATTTTTAACTAAAGAGCTGAAAAAATATTAATTTTCTAACAAAAAGGACAAATTTTCAACAGCATACATGAATTTTCTACCAAAAAAGAAGTATTTTTAATAAAATACATGAATTTTCAACTAAATAGATGAATTTTAAATTAAAAAAGAAACATTTTCTACCAAAAATGGAATTTTCAGTTGAAAAACTAATTTTCATTAAAAAAAAAACAAATTTTCTAAAAGTAGGTAAATTTTGAACCAAAGAGATGAATTTTAAACTTAAAAGAATAAATTTTCTATCAAGAATTGAATATTGGTCATTTTTCAGTTAAAAAATTAATTTTTAAACAAAAAATACAAATTTTCAACCAACTAGTTGAATCCTCTACCAAAAAGATAAACTTTCAACGAAAAAGATTAATTTTTTCTTAAAAAAACAAATTTTCAACAGAGTACATGAATTTTCTACCAAAAAATTTTAAACAGCATACGTGAGTTTTTATACCAACTAGTTGAATTTTCAATTTAAAAAAATAAATTTACAATCAAAAATAGAATAGTTAAATTTGTAACTAAAAAAGAAAAATTTTCTACCAAATAGTTGAATTTTCAACCTAAAAGAATAAATTTTCTACCAAAAATGGAATAGTTTAATTTTTAGTTAGAAGATTAATTTTGACAAAAAAACTAATTTTCAAAAAATAGGTAAATTTTGACCTGAAGAAATGAATGTTCAATTAAAATTATGAATCTTTAAATGGAATATTAAAATTTTCAACAGAATAGAGGAATTTCCTTTAAATAGTTGATTTTTCAAAATATAAAGGATTTTCCCACCAAAAATAAATTTTTCACCAAGAAGATTCATTTTATACCAAAAACACGAGTTTAAAAAAAATGCATGAAGTTTTGACCAAACTTTTGAATTTGGAAGCCAAAAAAACAAATTTTAAAACAGTTGAATTTTCAACAAAAAAGTTAATTGTCTATCAATTAGTTACATTTTCAACTAGATACTTTAATTTTTACCAATATTTGTTGAATTTTGAAGCTTAAAAGACAAAAAAGTTGACTTTTTGATTAATCTTCTACATAAAAACAAATTTTTCACCAAATGCACCCATTTTCAATCAAAATAGTTGTATTTTCAATTTAAAGAGTTAAACTTAGAATTTTCAATTGAAAAGCTAATTTTCAGCAAAATAGTTAAATTTTGAACCAAAAGAGATGATTCTTCAACAACAACAAAATTAATTTTCAACTAAAATGATAAATCTACAATAAAAAAAATCTCTTTTTAACAAAATTTTTGAATTTTCTACAATGCAGATTGATTTTTAATTAAAAATGGTGAATTCTCAATGATCGATTTAATAGTTGATATTTCAACGCAAACAGATTTCAATTTAAAATAAAAAACAGTTGAATTCAACCAAAAAAGACGAATTTACAATCAAATAGTTGAATCTTCAACTAAATAGATGAATTTTAAATTAAAAAAGAAACATTTTCTACCAAAAATGGAATAGTTCAATTTTCAGTTAAAAAATTAATTTTCAACAAAAAAAACAAATGTTAAAAAAATTGGTAAATTTTGAACCAAAGAGATAAATTTTCAACTTAAAAAAATAAATTTTCTACCAAAAATTCAATTTTCAGTTGGGAACTTAATTTTGATAAAAAAACTTAATTTTCAAGAAATAGGTAAATTTTGAACTAAGGAAATAAATTTTCAATTAAAATGATGGATCTTTAAATGGAATATTAATATTTTCAACAGAATACAGGAATTTTCATTCAAATAGTTGATTTTTTAACATATAAAGGATTTTCCCACCAAAAATAAATTTTGCACAAAGAAGATTCATTTTATACTAAAAACACGAGTTTAAAAAAAAAAGTATGAATTTTTAACTGAAAGTGATGAATTCTCAATGAAAGACTTAATAGTTGATATTTCAACCTAAACTGATTTTAACTTAAAATTAAAAATAGTTGAATTCAACGAAAAAATACGAATTTTCAACCAAATAGTTGAAGCCTGAACTAAAAAAATTATTAAAATAATAACTATCAATACATAATATTATATATTATATAATAATTATAAAATAAATTTTCCACAAAACAGTTGAATTTTGAATTAATTTTCAACCGAAAAAATGAATTTTTGACAAAATGAATGTATTTTCAACCAAATACTTAAAATTTCAACAAAATAGTTCAGCTTTCAATCAGCAAGATGAATTTTTAAATATCTTAATTTTCTGCCAAAAAAATGAAATTTCAACAAAATTCGTGAATTTTCAACTGATGAAGACAAATGTTAGCCAAAAATGAAATTATTGAATTTTTTATTTGAAAAATTAAGGTTTAACCCAAAAAACACTAATTTTCAACCAAAGAGATGAATTTTAAAACTAAAAAGATAAAATTTCCACGAAAAATGGAATAGTACAGTTTTCAGTTTAAAAATTAATTTTCATCCAAAAAACAAAGATTTTTCAACAAAATAGTTAAATTTTCAACCAAAGTGAGAAGTGTGCAACCAAAAAAATTTCTTCTAAACAAAATTTTTAATTTTCTACAATTTAGATTAATTTTCAATTTAAAAAAAAACGAATTTTCAACTAAGGAGATGAATTTTCAACTTAAAAATATAAATTGTTCACCAAAAATTGAATAGTACTAGAAAAGTTATTTAGCGGGCATCAAACTTACAAGATATCTTCATGATCAAAGTACAAGTTACAAAAAAATTGGAAAAAAATTTAAAGGTGGGCTTTTTGAGAAAATAGATTTTTAATTTTTTTCAGAAAAACCGCTGCCATCTTTTTAATTTTGAACCTTTTTTCAATTTCTTGTCAAATTTTGAAAGAAGACGACGAACGATATTAGAATAAAAAATAAAATAATAAATATCTCAATTGGGTCAAAACTTATATAGCTTTAAAGAAAAAAATCCTATTTTTTTTTAAAATAAAGCACAAAATTCAAATACGCATAACTTTCTACAATTTTTTTTTTTTGCAAATCGGAAAGATACGTATCACCTAATATTTTCTTTAAAAAACAACATATTTCTGCCTGATTTGAAATGGATTCGGTCCGTTGTTTCTTCTCAAAATTAATTTTCAAACTGAAAACTGTACTATACTATTTTTGGTGGAAACTTTATTTTTTTAAGCTGAAAATTCATCTCGTTGGTTGAAAATTCGTTTCTTTTTTTTATTTAAAATTAATCTAATTTGTAGAAAATTCAACAATTTTGATAGGAATTTATTATTTTTATGTGAAGATTCATCATTTTAGTTGAAATTTATCTCTTTGGTTAAGAATCTAACTATTTTTTTGAAAAATCATTGTTTCTTGGTTGAAAATAAATTTTTAAACTGAAAACTGTACTATTCAATTTTTGGTGGAAAATTTATCTTTTAAAATTCAAATTCATATGTTTAAATTAAAACTCGTTTTTTTATTACAAATTAAGCTACTTTGTAGAATATTCAACAATTTTGTTAATAAGACATTTTTTTAGTTGCACACTTATCATTTTAGTTGAAATCCATCACTTTGGTTGAAAATTTAACTATTTTTTTGAAAAATCTTTGTTTCTTGGTTGAAAATTATTTTTAAACTGAAAACTGTATTATTATATTTTTCGTGGAAAATTTGTCTTTTTAATTTGAAAATTCGTCTCTTTGGCAGAAAATTTAGTGTTCTTTTGGATGGAAACTGAATCGTTTAAATTGAAAAATTCATTTTTGGCTAACATTTGTCTTTCTCAGTTGAAAATTCAAGTATTTTGTTGAAATTTCATTTTTTGGTAGAAAATTAAGATTCTTGTTTAAAAATTCATCTTTTT
>CAKNXH010080161.1:31979-45076 GCA_932178445.1 Andricus quercusramuli | reverse complement strand
AAATTCAAGTATTTTGTTGAAATTTCATTTTTTGGTAGAAAATTAAGATTCTTGTTTAAAAATTCATCTTTTTAATTGAAAACTGAACTATGTTTTTGAAATTTCAAGTATTTGGTTAAAAATACATGCATTTTATTGAAAATTGATTTTTTTTCGGTTGAAAATTAATTCAAAAGTCTACTGTTTTGTGGAAAATTCGTTTTTTTTTCGTTGAAGATCCAACTATTTGATTTTAAACTCGTTTTTTTGGTTGAATTCAACTGTTTTTTATTTTAAATTAAAATCTGCTTGCGTTGAAATATCAACTATTAAATCTTTCATTGAGAATTCACCACTTTTAGTTAAAAATTATTCTACTTTATAGAAAATTCAACAATTTTGTTGAAAAGTAATTTTTTTTGTAAATTTATCATTTTCTTTGAAAATTCATCTTTTCGGTTAAAGAATCATCTCCTTGGTTCAAAATTTAACTATTTTCTTGAAAATTAGTCTTTTAATTGAAAATGTTTAATTTATCTCTTTGAATTGAAAATATAACTATTTGGTTGAAAATTAGTTTTTTTTTTAATGCAGAAAAGTAATTCAAAAGTCAACTGTTTTGTCTTTTTTGCTTCAAAATTGAACAACTTGGTAAAAAATTAAAGTACTTAGTTGAAAATGTAACTAATTGATAGAAAATTGACTTTTTTTTTGAAAATACGTCTTTTTGGTATCAAATAAATCTTCTTGATGCAAAATTTATCTTTGGTGGGAAAATCCTCTATATGTTGAAAAATCAACTATTTGAATGAAAATTCCTGTATTCTGTTGAAAATTTTAATATTTCGTTTTCTTAGTTCAAAATTTATCTATTCTTTGAAAATTAGTTTTTTTTTCTTTAAAATTAATTTTGTAACTAAAAATTGAACTATTCCATTTTTGGTAGAAAATTTATTCTTTCAAGTTGAAAATTCAAATATTTGATAGAGAATTTTTTTTTTCAGTTACAAATTCAACTATTCTATTTTTGATTCTAAATGCAACTTATTCAATTGAAAATTCAACTATTTCGTATAAAAATTCATGCATTTTGTTAAAAATTTTCATTTTTGGTAGAAAATTCATGTATTCTGTTGAAAATTTGTCTTTTTTGTTACAAAATTAATCTTTTTCGTTGAAAGATCATCTTTTTGGTAGAGGATTCAACTAGTTGGTCAAAGTATTGTATTTTTTTTGCCAAAAAGTAATTTTTTAACTGAAAAATGACCACTATTCATTTTTTGGTAGAAAATTACTTTGGTTGAAAATTTACGTCTTTTTTTTAAATTCGTTTTTTTGGTTAAAAATTAAGTTTTCAACTGAAAATTGAACTAATCCATTTTTGGTAGAAAATGTAACTTTGTTAATTAAAAATTCATCTATTCAGTTGAAAATTCATGTATTTTGTTCAAAATACGTATTTTTGGTAGGAAATCCATGTACTCTGTTGTACATGGATCTCTGTTTTGGTTTAGGCTTCAACTATTTGGTTTGAAAATTTGTATTTCTTGGTTAAAAATTTATTTTTCAACTGAAAATTTGAATATTCCATTTGAAGATTTATCATTTTATTGAACATTCAGCTCCTTAGCTAAAAATTGACCTATTATTTCAACATTAGTTTTTTTGGTTGGAAATTATTTTTTTAACTGAAAATGCAACTAATTGGTAGAAAATATTCATTTTTCATTAAAAAATTCAGCTATCCCATTTTTAATTGTGAATTCATCTTTTTTAATTGAAAATTAAACTATACGGTTGAAGATTGATATATTTTGTTAAAAATTGTTTTGTTTTTTATGTTGAAAGTAGAACTAGTTTTTCCAAAAATTCATTTTTTGTTGGAGGAGCGTTATTTTTGTTGGAAATTCTTTGAAATTTATCTAATCAGTTAAAATTGTATTTTCTTTAGTTTCTTTTGAATACTAAAAAGGAAGGTAAAATCGAAAATTAATTAAATTCTTTGATAGTTCGAAGTCGATATATTTAAATTTTACATTCAAAAGGTATTTGGCTCGTCAGAGTATTAGCGCAACGTCGAATTGCTACTAACTTTTGTAGCAAGATGACACAATCACGACGAATAAGAGAAAAAACGTTCTCGCCTCTTTTTAAAAATTATTTTTACAATCTCTCCCTCGCTCTCATTAGATTTCTGTGACTATTTTGATAATATTCGCCATTTTAAAAAGAAAAACCGAATATATTTGCAAATGTTTGTCGATGAATTTCGAAAATGCTTCATTCTTGCAACCTATCCTAATTAAAAGTTCAAAATGCTCGCGCCAATTCACCAAAAAAAGCTTCTGCTTTTCGAAATAACTTTAAAATATAAATTTTTTATGTTCTACTTATGTTTGAATATATGAAAAATTCAATTGGCAACAATGAGCAGTAAAATCCGCCATCTGGGATTTCCACCAATCCGATTGCGCGGTTTGAAAAATTACTCAGTGCTACCAACAACCATCTCTTTGCTCCTAACCTCTAATTTGTAGAGATATGAAATTTACTTATTGAATAAACTCGAAAAGTAGATTGCTTTTTTGTTGATTGTTCGCGTATTTGTGCTGCACAGAGTTCAAAAGAGAGAGGATTTTTAATGCTCAATTCGCGCTAAGCTAATATAGTAAATCGAGACAATAAGAAAACTGTAACTCAAATTCTTAATTTTATTATTGAAAGTACAATAATTGAAATCTTATAAATTAAAAATGAATTCTAAAAGGGAATTAGACAAATCCTTTTTACTTTTAAAACTCGAATGCTGCATAGTAAAGATTCAATCTCGAAGATTCGGATGTGCAATGCACATTCCTTTAGAGCACTCGCGTAAAATTTCTCAACCACTTCGCAAGTTTAAGCCTTAATAACTTAAAAAATAGTCAATATTTTTAGTCGACAAGGACTTTTTCATAAATTTGGAGATGGAGCTTAGAACTAGCAACTAGACAGAATAATAATAAATAAAATATGAACCGAGTTTTAAGCGATTGAAGTTGGATAGAAATACCGAGTGCTCCAAGGTTATATAACTCTTATATATATATATATAGTTTCATATATATATTTAATATATCTATAGGCTCTTAACCTAAGTGTAAAGCTACTTTAATATAAAAATACATAATTAGCTTATGAACTGCGGGAATAAGTGGGGCTACCACGGATGGAACAGCCTATAAGAAGTATACAAGTAAATTACGCCACCGTAATTTGGATTTTCGTACACTAAGAAAAGTTAATCTTCGATTACTCAGACCCTATTTTACACGCACGTGAAGTACTTTTCTTTTGTAAAGAACCTGTCATCTTTTACAGTCAAAATCACTTATTACTGTAAATGCTACTTGGAATAAATAAACACTTTTTTGGTATCGAGAGGTATTTCCTGAAAAAAGACGCTTTGGCAATACATTTCAGCCTCTTTTGTTTTAAGCCCTGGTATTTTGTAGTTTAGAATCTTTTCAAGGGAGTTCCACTCCCTAGAATGAAACTTGGTTCCAAATTAGGTAAAAAATATAAATTATAAATAAATTAAAATGAAACAATACCACGGCTTGGGACTAAACTAGATTCAGATTTCTTTTTATAGTTAGACCTCGCTTTTTACAGATTTTTTTTCACCGAGGAGTTGAATATTTGGTTGCTGAATAGTTGGGATACTTTCAAAGTTGGTTGATAATTCCCTTCGGAAACAATTAATTATAAAAATTAAAGATCATATTTTCAGTTTTTAATTTGAAAAGCGCGCCTTTTTAGTTCGGTAGTTCTGCCACCAGGCAGGGTTCTGCCCTAGCGGATCGGGTGAACGGAATAAAATAAAGATTTAAATTGTTGCAATAATAATTCTACGTTGAAACTTTTTTATAAATTGTATATTTTAATTTTTTTATTGATCAGGCAAATTTCACTATGTGGTCACTTTACGGTCACCCGGTACGCTAGGGTTTCCGAAGACAGAAAGCGATTGTAAGAGAAGTTTTTCTAACCGGCAAAAATAGTTTCTATCCGATTTTTTGTTTAAACTTTTTATACATTTTACATTTGATCTTCGTGAATGTGAAGATTTAGGTTTCATTTTTCAACACATATTTCTTCCGACATATTGGAAATAGGCATTCTGAAATTGGAAAGATTACCGAAATCGGAATTCCCTAGCGGACCTAGCCCGCTAGGTCATATTTTCATCCTTCATCACATTTATTCATAATTCACATTTATTCACAAACAAACTTTTTTATCTTTTTACACATTTATATATATTTTAAATTATTAATATGTTGAAAAATTACAAATTCGATGTTAAAAGAATTACCTCGGACAAATAATTTTAGAAGAAAAAAAAATCTGCTTCAGCCCGGATTTGAACAGGGAACGTCACTGTCCAAGAGTGGAGCGTTAACCAATTACGCCACCGAGATCTCACTAGATCTTTTCTTGTTCTCCACAGCTACCTTTTCACAAATGAACCATTTTTTATTAACGTGAATTTAATCTAATTAATATGTGGAAGATGTTATTACAATTTAAAGATGCTGACGTCCGAGTTTTGAACATTTTAATTAATAAAAATTCCAATGTTAATAAGATTATTTTAAAGAAATAATTTTTAAAGAATAAGAAAAAATCTGCCTCGGCCCGGATTTGAACCGGGAGCGCCACTATCCATGAGTGGAGCGTTAACCAATTATGAAATAAATATAAATGTGCAAAAAGGTAAAAAGAGTGTTGAGCAATATTATATACCGGGATATCCCATTTATCTCCCAGATTATCTCTGGGATATTCTGTCCGTTTATTCTGTCTTAAGAAACCCTAGCGTACTGGGTGACCGTAAAGTGATCTCATAGTGAAATTTCCTTAATATCACAACAAAATGAATTAAATCAATAGAAGAAACATGTAAATTGTTGCAATTACAAATCTAAGTTAACATTTTTTATAAATTTTATATTTTCATATTTCAAAATACTAATTTTTCATTGTACGATGAATAACAAAATTTTTAAAATGAAATATAAAGTTTATAAAAAATTTCAACGTAGAATTATAATTGCAACAATTAAAATTTTTATTTTGCTGCTTTTATCTATTTTATTGTGATATTACGGAGATGACACACGCGATCCGCTAGGGAAGACTGACAAGTTTCAGCCTCTGAACAATTACTGTCGCAAAAAAATTATGAAAAAAATTGGAAACAGTCAAAAAAAGGAAGGCTGCTAAAGTCAAACATGAAATATTTAGAAACACGCCAACATACTTGACACTGATACCCTAGCGGATTTTATGAACGGAACCGTTACCGTAAAGTGATCCACACACTAAATGTTTCGTTAAATGGGCCCGCTAGGGCATATTTTCATCCTCTTTTAATATTTATTCACAATTTCAGATAGAACTCAAAGTAAAAAGATAAAAAGAGTGTTGAGTTTTATGAGAAATTGGGAATAAATGTGAAAAATAATAAAAATATGCCCTAACGTCCGCACGGTCACGCGGTCCGCTAGGGTTGACATTTTTTTTTTTCCAAGATTCACCATCCAAATATCTAACAACCCTCAGTGAAATTTCGTTAAAATCGCCTTTTCACCGACGACAAACCTCACAGATCATCACTGCCTTTTTTTGAGCTTTGTTTTACCTTCAAAACTGAACTATTTAAAAAATATTACAGATGTGACTTAAGAATTCTTGTTTCCGTTGCTCCCATACAAACTCGGATGAACAAATTTGTCATGTAGCGTCCTCAAGTGCCTCAACAAATTGCTTTTTACATTGAAACCCTTTTTACAATACGAACAGAGAAAGGGCCTCTCTCCTGTGTGCGTTCTCTGATGGATGACCATAGATGCGTGACTCGGGAATACTTTCTGGCAAATATTACAGAGCTTTTGATGACTGTGGATTCTCTTGGGTTTAGGAGGTGCGGAATTGTTCATCAATGCTAATTGCTCTTCGGTGTGTTCAGTTTGAATATGCCGGACCCATTCCTGTGGCGTCGGGTACGTGTTTCCACAGAGGTCGCATTTCAGGGGAGGAAAATCCTTGCTGTCATCGTCAGCGTCACCCTTAAACAAACAAAAAGGAATTTTTATATAAAAATATTTCCTTTTGATACCAAGACTCAAGATTGCTCTCGGTAAGGGACCTTACTTACTTATAAATTTTATTATTTGCTTGAAAATTTTGAAATGCATATTTTGTTGCTGATAAGTCAACTGAAATCTTTTTTGGATAAAAAATATTTTTTTCTGAAAATTTGTCTCTTTAATTTAAAAGTTCATCTCTTTTTTGTAGAAATATTGCATCTTTCGTGGAAAAAATGCAACTGTTTTATTGAAAATTCAACTATTTTTTAGAAAATTTACTTTTTGTTTAAAATTTGTATTTTTCTGTAGAAAAGTCTATTGAAATCCTTTTGGATGAAAATTCAACTCTTTTTTTTATTTTATTTTATTTTTTTTTAATGTGTCTTTCTGATTTCAAATTTTACCTGGCCTGGAAGAAATTACATCTTTCTTGGATGAAAATGCAACTTTTTGGTTTAAAATGCAACAATTTTGTTGAAAAGTCTTACTTTTTGGTTAAAAATTCTGCTGTTTTGTTGAAAATTTAACAATTTTGTAGAATATCTATTTTTTGGTTGAATTTAATATTTTGGTGTTGAAAAGAGAACTGAAATCTTTTTGGTCCTTTTGGTTTGAAAATCCATCGTTTTTAGTTTAAGATTCAACTATTTGGTTGAAATTAACATTTTCCTTGAAAATTCACATTTTCGAGATGAAAATTTAACTACACCATTATTGGTTGAAAAAGGATCGTTTTTAGTTGAAAATTTGACAATTTGGTTGAATATTCATCTTTTTGGTTGGAAATAATTTTTTTTTTCAATTGAAAATTCATCTATTTCCTTTTGGTTTGAAAATTCATCGTTTTCAGTTTAAGATTTAACTATTTGGTTGAAATTAACATTTTTCTTGGAAATTCACATTTTCGAGATGAAAATTTAACTGTTTTGTAGAAAATTCGTCTTTTTGGATCAAACTTTCAAATTTTTGTTGGAAATTTTTTATTTTTCAAATTGAAAATTACTTTTTTTTAACTGAGAATTTAACTATTCTGTTGTCAGTTAAAAATTGATTGTTTTATTGAAAATTCAAGTATTTTCTAGAAAATTTACTTTTTGTTTAAAATTTGTATTTTTCTGTAGAAAAGTCTATTGAAATCCTTTTGGATGAAAATTCAACTCTTTTTTTTATATTTTATTTTCTTTTTTTGAAAATGTGTCTTTCTGAATTTAAATTTAACCTGCCCTGGAAGAAATTACATCTTTCTTGGATGAAAATGCAACTTTTTGGTTTAAAATTCAACAATTTTGTTGAAAAGTCTTACTTTTTGGTTGAAAATTCTGCCGTTTTGTTGAAAATTTAACAATTTTGTAGAAAATTTATTTTTTGGTTGAATTTAATATTTTGCTGTTGAAAAGAGAACTGAAATCTTTTCTGGATGAAAATTCAACAATTAAAAAAAAAATTTTATTTATTCTAAAATTCATTTGTTTTAGGAGAAATTTCATCTTTCTTGGATAAACATGCAACCGTTTGGTTGAAAATAAAACTATTTTGTTAAAAAGTCATACTTTTGGTTGAAAATTCGACTGTTTTGTTGAAAATTTAACTATTTCGTAGAAAATTAATTTTTTGTTTAAAATTCATATTTTGGTGTTAAAATGAACTAGAAGTTTTTTTGGATGAAAGTTCAACTTTAAAAAAAGATTTGTCCTTTTTTACTAAAAATTCATCTGCTTTAGTATAAATTTCATCTTTCTTGGATAAAAATTGAAATACTCGGTAGAGAATTCAACTATTTCGTCAAAAATACATACCTTTTGTTTGAAAAAAGTCGTCTTTTCGAATTAAAAATTCAATTTTGTTCGTAGAAATTTTTTTTGTTAAAAAATTCATATTTTGATTTTGAATAGTCAACAGAAATCTTCTTTGGATGAAAAATATTTTTTTTTTCTGAAAATTTGTCTTTTTAATTTAAAAGTTCATCTCTTTTTTGTAGAAAAATGGCAACTTTCTTGGTCAAAAATGCAACAGTTTTATTGAAAATTGAACTATTTTCTAGGAAGTTGACTTTTTGTTTGAAATTTGTATTTTTCTGTAGAAAAGTCTATTGAAATTCTTTTAGGTGAAAATTCAACTCTTTTTTTTGAAAATGTGTGTTTCTGATTTCAAATTTCACCTGCTTTAGAAGAAATTAGATCTTTTTTGGATAAAAATGCAACTTTTTGGTTTAAAATTCAAAAATTTTGTTGAAAAATCTTACTTTTTGGTTGAAAATTCCGCTATTTTTTTGAAAATTTGTTTTTTTTATTTATTTAAAAATTCATTTGTTTTAGGGGAAATTTCATCTTTCTTGGATAAACAATAAACATGCAACTGTTTGGTTGAAAATTAAAATATTTTGTTAAAAAATCATACTTTTGGTTGAAAATTAATTTTTTGTTTAAAATTCATATTTTGGTGTTAAAAAATGATCTGGAAGCTTTTTTGGATGAAAGTTCAACTTTAAAAAAAGATTTGTCCTTTTTTACTAAAAATTCATCTGCTTTAGTACAAATTTCATCTTTCTTGGATAAAAATTCAAATACTCAGTATGAAAAATTCAATTTTGTTCGTAGAAACTTTTTTTTAAAAAAATTCATATTTTGATTTTGAAAATTCAACTGAAATCTTTTGTGGGTGAAAAATATTTTTTAATGCAAATTTTTCTTTTTAATTTAAAAGTTAATCTCTTTTTTGTAGAAATATTGCATATTTCGTGGACAAAAATGCAACTGTTTTATTGAAAATTGACTTTTTGTTTAAAATTTGTATTTTTCTGTAGAAAAGTCTATTGAAATCTTTTTGGATGAAAGTTCAACTCTTTTTTTTTATTTTATTTTATTTGTTTGAAAATGTGTCTTTCTGATTTCAAATTTAACCTGCCCTAGAAGAAATTACATCTCTCTTGGATAAAAATGCAACTTTTTGGTTTAAAATTCAACAATTTTGTTGAAAAGTCTTACTTTTTGGTTGAAAATTCTGCAGTTTTGTAGAAAATTTATTTTTTGGTTGAATTTAATATTTTGTTGTTGAAAAGAGAAGTGAAATCTTTTCTGGATAAAAATTCAACTATTTTTTTGCAATTTTTATTTATTTAAAAATTCATCTGTTTTAAGAGAAAGATGAATTTTCAACTAAAAAATGATAAATTTTCAAACAAGAAGATTAATTTTCAAATGAAAAGATTAATTTTCCACCAAAAAATTCAATTTTTTAACAAAATACATAAATTTTTAACGAAATAATTTACTTTCTAATTGAAGAAGACAAACAAATGAAAAACATTCAAAGGGAAAAAAAAAGTTTTCAATCAAACAGCTCATTTTTCAATCAAAGAAATTAATTTTGAATTAAAACGATGAATCTTCAAAAAAAAATTTAACAAAAGAATCTAATTTTCAACCAAATAATTTTATTTCCAACCCAAAAGATGAATATGTAATAGAAATGATAAATATTTAACTGGAATACTTGAATTTTTAACCGAATAGAAGAATTTTTAAACAAGAAGATTAGTTTTCAAATGAAAAGATAACTTTTTACAAATAATATAATTTTTCTAACAAAATACATGAACTTTGAACCAAATAGTTGAATTTTCACAAAAAAAAAAAAAAAAGATAAATTGATTTTTAACAAAGTAGTTATTCAACCAGAGAAGAATTTTAAATTAAAATGATGAATCTTCAACTTTTCTAAATTGATGATGAATTTTTAAACAAGAAGATTAATTTTCAAATAAAAAGATTAATTTTCCACCAAAAAATGCAATTTTTTAACAAAATACATAAATTTTTAACGAAATCATTTACTTTTTAATTGAAGAAGACAAACAAATGAAAAACATTCAAAGGAAAAAAATAGTTTTCAATCAAACAGCTCATTTTTCAATCAAAGAAATGAATTTTTAATTAAAACGATGAATCTTCAAAGAAAAAGTTAACAAAAGAATCTAAAATTGAATTTTTAACCGGATATCAGAATTTTTAAACAAGAAGATTAACTTTCAAATAAAAAAATAACTTTTTACAAAAAATATAATTAAAAATATATAATCAAAAATTAAAATGATGAATCTTCAACTTTTCTAAATTGACGAAAATTATTAAAATAATAAAAACTTGAATTTGGCTACGATCAGAAGTTAATTCCCGGCTTTTTAATTAAATTCCCGGTCATTTACTGACATTTTCCGATGAAGTCGCCACCCTAAATATTAAAGTCTGTGTATTGCAATCTATAAAATAATTGGTGAAGTCTATAAAAAATGCATAGAAATCTCTTTATTTACTGTGTAATAAATAAAAGATAAATAAAAAACTTTTCAGTAGCAAGGTTTCTTCTGAACGAGATGTTTCTTTTATAATAGACTAAAAAATTTAAGGGACGACTGAAAAATCCCGAAAAATAAAATTCCCGACACTGCAAAATTACCGAATTGGAAAATTCCCGAATAATAAAATTTACGAATAATAAAATTGCCGAAAAATAAAAATCCCGAATTGGAAAATTCCTGAATAATAAAATTCCCGAATAATAAAATTGCTGAAAAATAAAAAACCCGAATTGGAAAATTCCCGAATAATAAAATTCGCGATCAATAAAATTCCCGAATTATAAAATTCCCGAGTTGGAAAATTCCTAAATAATAAAATTCCCGAACATTTTATAATATGGCCGAATTGGAAAATTCCCGACAGTTTATAATATTGCCAAATTGGAAAATTCCCGAATAATAAAATTCCCGAAAGAAAATTGCCGCGTTATAAAATATCCTAATTGGAAAATTCCCTTATTGTAAAATTCCCGAATTTAAACAATTAAAATTGTTTTATAAATATATTTTGGTAAATAAAAATACAATAATAAAATATTATTTTGAAGATTTATTTTTTATGTTTAAAATTTCAAAAATTATCATTCATGTGAAATAACAATAATTGAAAATAATATATTTCTGGGTGACAATTTTTTTCTGTTGAGAATGTCACACTCCGATTGAACAATTTTTTTCCGTTGAGAAAAAAAATTGTCACCCAGAAAGATATTATTTTCAATTATTGTTATTTTACATGAATGACAATTTTTGAAATTTTAAAAATAAAAAATAAATCTTCAAAATAATATTTCATTATTGTATTTTTATTTACCAAAATATATTTATAAAACAATTTTAATTGTTTAAATTCGGGAATTTTCCAATTAGGATATTTTATAATTCGGCAATTTTCTGTCGGGAATTTTATTATTCGGGAATTTTCCAATTCGGTAATATTATAAACTGTCGGAAATATTATTATTCGGGAATTTTCCAATTCGGTCATATTATAAAATGTTCGGCAATTTTATTATTCGGGAATTTTCCAATTCGGGATTTTTATTTTCCGGCAATTTTATTATTCGTAAATTTTATTATTCGGGAATTTTTCAATTCGGTAATTTTGCAGTGTCGCGAATTATCTTTTTCGGGATTTTTCAGTCGTCCCAGATTTAAATTACTTTTCACATTTCAATAAAAAAATCTGTTAAAAACAAAAATTAATTCAAGGTTCTCGTGAAAAATTCAAGGAGATTTCCAGGTTTTCCAGGTTCAACAAAAATTCAAGGAGAATTCCAGGTTTTCAAGGTCACTAGACACCCTGGTAAAGTGAACATTCCATTCACTTCGCCCGCCAGGACATATTTTTATCCTATTTCACATAGAACACAACACTCTTTTGATATTTTTGCACACTTATATTTATTTTTATTTATCTCTTGCCGCACAGATTTTAATTAATAATTGTTTAATGCATGAATAAATATGAATAAATAAACATAAATGTGTAAAAAGATAAGAATAGTGTTGAGTTCTATGTGAAAAGGGATGAAAATATGCCCTAGCGTGCCCAGTAAACGGAACTGCTACTTTGTGGTCATGCGGTCCGCTAGGGCGAGGGTTCAAGCTTTGTGTGATGATTTTGTGACGAATGGGAGTAATAAACTATTTAAAATAGGGTGACGTAATTTTTTAAGGGCTTTTAAAGTACCTTTCGCCTTTTTCTTCGATTTTCTGTCATGTCGGCGTGCGTGAATTCTATGTGTCGAACCCAATCGGAAGGTCGGTTGAAAGTCTGGCTACACATATCACATGTTAGTGGTGTATATTCCTCTTCTTCGATGTCTCCATCCTCGTCTGCACTATGTACGATTTCCTGGAATTAAGAAAAAAAAAGTGATAAGACTAATTTTCTTTTGAAATTTTAGACTTTAAATTATCCAAAATGTTTTTGAAATTTAAGACAGGACTCACGGGCTTGATGTCAATGTCATGATCGATCGTGAGTGAATCCGAAGGATCCATCGACTCATCCCAATCGATCGGTTCATCCTTCACGAGAAGATCCAAATTCAACTCCTGTAAAGAAAAAGAAATTGTGAATAAATGTGAAAAGGATAAAAATATGCCCTAGGGGTCATTCACATTGTTTAAATTTCGCGGGAAAATTCATCACTTCAAATTGGAAAGGGCGCTAAATTTAAACGATAAAAGAAGTCAAAGTAATGGAAAACATATTATTCGCACTAAATTGTGCTACAATATCCTAATTTATAAATTCTTCTAAGTATGAAACCAACCATACACATACAAAATTAATATTATTAATGCAAAACAAAATTTTGTTTCTAAATATATTTAAAACACTTTTTAGTTGTGTTTTCAAGTGAAAAAGATAAATTTTCAACCGAAGAAATGAATTTTTAACTAAAATTATGAATCTTCAGCCAAAAATACAATGATTTTTCAACCAAATAGTTAGTTGAATTTTCAACCCAAAAGATTAATTTTCTATCAAAAAAGACTCATTTTCAACAAAGTTTATGAATTTTCATCTGAAAAAATCAATTTTCAACCAAGATCAGAATAGCTAAAGTTTGAGAAAAATAAATGTTCAACAAAAAAAAAAAAGAATTTTCAAAAAC
>CAKNXH010080161.1:2060-13775 GCA_932178445.1 Andricus quercusramuli | reverse complement strand
GTGGGAGAAAAATGTCAATTTTCCTATATTGGGCTATAAATTTGTATGGCTATCTGCCACCACAATTTGAATAGTGAAAATGAAAAAATAGTTTGAAAAGCAATAAAATTGATTGATTGTCGTAAAAAAGACTGGTGAACTACATTTCGAAAGTAACTAAGAAAATAACGGGTTTTATAGTAACTAGTTAAAACGAACTAGTTACTTCCCATACCTGGAAGTTAAACTATTTGTTTAAAATTTGTCTTTTTGGTTTGAAAATGGTAGAAAATTCAAACATTTGGTTTAAAATTAACTTTTTTGTTGGAAATTTAACTCTATTGTTGAAAATTCGTCTTTTTGGTTTAAAAATCGTAGAAAATTAAATTATTTGATTTAAAATTAGTTTTTTTTCTTGAAAATTCAAATATTTTGTTTAAAAGATGTCGTTTTGGCTTGAAAATAGTAGAAAAATAAACTATTTGGTTAAAAATTAACTTTTTTGTTGGAAATGTAACTCATTGGTAGAAAGTCCAACTAATTGGTTAAAAAGCAATTTTTTTATGTTAAAAATTCATCATTTGGCTCGAAAATTCAACTGTGTTATAGAAAATTCTTCTTTTTTTTCTTGGTTCAAAATTCGACTTTTTCTTTTGATAATTGATCTTTTTGGTAAAATATCTCTTTTTTTGTTGTTGAAAATTCTATTTTGGTACAAAAATTATCTGAGTTGGTTCAGGATTAAACTTTTTTTTTGAAAATTCGTCGTTTTTGGTTGAATTCGACTGTGTTTGATTTCAAATTAAAATCTGTTATTTTTGTAGAAATAAATGGTAGTTTTCGTTAAGAATTCATCTATTTTGGTTGAAAATTAATTTATATGTGAAAAATTCAACTATTTTTGTAGAAAGATCAACTAGTTGGCTGCAAAATAACGAACATTTTGGTTGAAAATTCATGTTTTCTGTTTGAAAATTAAACTCATTTTTTGAAAAGTGTTCTTTTCTGGTTGAAAATTTAATTACTTGGTTGAAAGTTGAACTTGATTTAAAGTTTATTCTTAAAAATTATGATGTTTGGTTGAAGATTCATAATTTCAGTTGGAAATTCATCTCTTTGGTTAAAAATTGCACTATTTTGTTTTAAATTCGTTTTTTTTTTGTAGAAAATTAAACTATTTGGTTGAAAATTAACTTTGTTGTTGGAAATGCAACTCTTTTGTTGACAATTCCTCTTTTTGGTTTGAAAATAGTAGAAAATTCAACTATTTGGTTGAAAATTAACTTTTTTGGTGTTAATATTTTCAAAATATAAAATCGAGCATTTAGTTGAAAATTTATGTGTTATGTTAAAAATATTTAACAAAGTTCAAAAGTCGGCTTTTTCATTAGAAAATTTATCGTTTTGGTAAAACAATCTCTTTTTTTTTGTTACTGAAAATTCAACTATTTTGGTTCAAAATTAATTTGATTTATTTGAGGATTCAGCTACATATTTTGTTGAAAATTCGTTTTTTTTCGTTAAATCCAACTTTGTTTGATTTCAAATCAAAAACTTGTTTGGTAGAAATAAATTGTATTTTATGTTGAGAATTCATCTATTTTGGTTGAAAATTCATGTATTTATTAAAAATTTAACTTTTTTGGTAGTAAATTCAACCAGTTGGTTGAAAAATAACAAAAATTGTTTTAAATTCATATTTTCGATTTAAAAATTTAACTCTTTTGTTGAAAATTCGTCTTTTTGGTTTGGAAGTGGTAGATTATTAAACTATTTGGTTGAAAATTATTATTTTAGTTATGCAAAACAAACTATTTGTTTGAAAATTCATTTATTGGGTGTAAAATTCATTTTTTTTTTTAAATTCAAATATTTTAGTAGGAAGTCCAACTATTTGGTTAAGAGGTATTTTTTTGTTGTTGAAAATTCATCATTTGGCTCGAAAATTCAACTGTGTTATCGAAAATTCGTCTTTTTTTTCTTGGTTCAAAATTCGACTTTTTCGTTTGATAATTGATCTTTTTTGGTAAAAAATATCTTTTTTGTTGTTGAAAATTCTATTTTGGTACAAAAATTATCTGAGTTGGTTCAGGATTAAACTTTTTTTTTTGAAAATTTGTCGTTTTTGGTTGAATAAGACTGTGTTTGATTTGAAATTAAAATCTTTTTTTTTTTTTGGTAGAAATAAATTGTTGAAAACGTAACTACTCGGTTGAAAGTTGAACATGATTTAAAGTTTATTTTTGAAAATTATGATGTTTGGTTGAAGATTCATAATTTTAGTTGAAAATTCATCTCTTTGTTTGAAAATGTAACTATTTTGTTTTAAATTCGTTTCTTTGATAGAAAATTAAACTATTTGGTTGGAAATTACCTTTTTTGTTGGAAATTTAACTCTTTTGTTGACAATTCATTTTTTCGTTGGTTTGAAACTAGTAGAAAATTCAACTATTTGGTTGAAAATTAACTTTTTTAGTGTTAATATTTTTGGTATATAAAATGAAGCATTTAGTTGAAAATTCATGTGTTTTGTTGAAAATTTAACCATTTTTGTAGCTCGACCAACTATTTGATTGAAAAGTATCTTCATCCTTTTTTTTCATTCATCCTTCTGGCTTGAAAATTCGATTGTTATGTAAAATTAATCTGATTTGGTTGAGGATTCAGCGACATATTTTGTTGAAAATTCGTCTTTTTTCGTTGAATTCAACTGTATTTGATTTCAAATTAAAACCTTTTTTGGTAGAAATACATAAATTGTATTTTTAGTTGATAATTTATCTGTTTTGGTTAAAAATGCATGCATTTATTGAAAATTGAACTTTGTTGGTAGTAAGTTCAACCAATTGGTTGAAATAAAAACGATCATTTTTAGAAAATTCATATTTTCGGTTTGAAAATTCAACTCTTTTGTTGAAATATATTCATAATTTTAGTTGAAAATGTAACTATTCTGTTTCGAATTAATTTTTCTTTTATGTAGAAAATACAAATATTTTGGTAAAAAATAAAACTATTGGGTTAAGAAGTAATTTTTTTGTTGGGAATTGAACTCTTTTGATGAAAATTTGTCTTTTTTGGTTGAAAATGTAACAATTGGTTGAAAGTTGAACTACTTTGTTAAAAATACGGTTTCACTTCTAAGTATACAATATATAATAGTATAAAATACAATAAAATAAATAAAAACACAATACATAATAATTTTCTACCAAAATAGATGAATCTTTAAATACATGATTTTTCAGCAAAATAGTTAAATTTTTAACTGAATAAATCGATTTCCAACTAAAATGAGTCATCTTTAACAACCAAAAAATGAACACTCAACCAAGAAGATTAATTTTGTACCAAAAAGAGGTATTTTCAACTAAATACATGAATTTTCTGCTAAAAAAAGTACATTTTCAACCCAACATAGATTAGCTATATTTACAGTTATAATAAATAATTTTTAACAAAATATTTAAATTTTCAAAGAAATGAATTTTTAACTGAACACGGAGTAGTTAAGCTTTAGTTAAAAAAAAATGTGAACGAAAAAATAATAATTTTCAACATAATAGGCAACTATTTTCTTGAATTTTTATCAAAAGAAATTAATTTTCATTTATAATGAAGAATATTTAATTTAAAACATTAATTTTGAATCAAATAGTAGAATTTTTGACCAAAAAGTTCAATTTTGAACTAGAACATATCAATTTTTAACCAAGAAGATGAATTTTCAACTAAAATGATAAATTTTTAACTGGAATAGTTAAATTTTAAGCAAAGAAGATTAATATCTACAAAAAATACGAATTTTCAACTAAAAAAGGTAAATTTTGAACCCAAAATGGAAGAGCTATATTTACAGTTAAAAAAATTTAATTTTTGAACATAAAAAGTGAATTTGTAAGAAAATAGTTAAATGTTCAACCAAAGAAATGAATTTTCAGTCAAATACTTGAATTTCCAAATAAGGAAGATTGATTTTCAACCAAACACAGAGCATGTACTTAAATTTTCAATTTAAAAAAATTTCAGCAAAAAAAGAAAATAATTTGCAACCAAAAATAAAGAATTTTCTACAAAATAAGTAAAATTTTTGTTAATTTTTATACAAAGAAACAAATTTTTAACTATAATGATGAATCCTCATAGAAAAAATTAATTTGGAACCAAATAGTAGATTTTTGACCAAATAGTTTAATTTTAAATTAAAGCGTATCAATTTCCAACTAGAAATTGAATAGTTATATTTTCAGTTTAAAAAAAAAACTATTTTTTAACTAGAAAAAAAATGAATTTTTAACTAAATAGATAAATTTGTAACCAAAGACATTAATTTTCAGTAAAATACATGAATTTTCAACTAAAAAAAAAAAAACTAAAAAATTCTCGACCAAAAAAGAAATAGTTGAATTTTTAGTTAATAAGTTAATTTTCAACCAATTAAAAACCAAGTAGTTACATTTTTAATACAAAAAATATTAAATTTCGACAACAAATGAATTTTTAAACTAAAAGATTAATTTTTTCTTTTTAACAAAATTGTTGAATTTTGAACAAAATAATAAAATCGTGTGATAATTCATTTTTAATCTCATTTGAATTCCCATGAAATACTTGGAGATTTATTTAAGTCCTTTAAATCTTGCAAAATTCCTTGAAATACCATAAAAGGCTTCAAAATCTTTAAAATCGCTAGGAATGTCTTGAAATTTAATATAATTTATTTTACAAAGTTATATCGAAATCAATTTAATATAAGTTAAAATTAACTTATTAATTAAAGTTCTTCAAAAAAACGTTCAAATCCCTAAAAATCTTACGAAATTCCTTGAAATCCTTGGAAATCCCATGAAATCCAAACCAAACAGTTTTTTTTTCTACCAAACTGTTTAATTTTCAAATCAATATTTTTTTTAACCAAATATTTTAATTTCTTATCAAATTTTTTTAACCCAATATTTCAATTTTCAGTCAAATTTTGTTAAAACAAAAGTTAATTTTCAATCAAATAGTTTGATTTTCTTCCAAATTGTTGAATGTTAAAGCCAAAAAGACGAATCGTATATAACCAGTTGAATTTTCAACCCCGAAATATGACTTTTCAAGAAACAAGTTAATTTTTTACCAAATAGTTAAATTTTCTAATAAATCAACCAGTTGGTTGAAAAAAACGAACATTTTTAGAAAACTCATATTTTCGTTTTGAAAATTCAACTCTTTTGTTGAACTGTATTCATAATTTTAGTTGAAAATTTCTCTATTTTGTTTCGAATTAATTTTTCTTTTATGTAGAAAATACAAATATTTTGCTAGAAAATAAAACTATTGGGTTAAAAAGTAATTTTTTTGTTGGGAATTGAACTATTTTGTTGAAAATTTGTCTTTTTTGGTTGAAAATGTAACAACTTGGTTGAAAGATGAACTACTGTGTTAAAAATACGGTTTCACTTCTAAGTATAAAATATACTATTTTATGAATGATCATCTTCGTTATTTTGATTTTTAAATTATAAAATTAAGGAAGTGAACAAAATAACTTTTTAGGTAACTTGAAGTTACTTTATCTAGTAACTGTAACTAGTTACTTAAAAAAATGTGTGAAATTGTGAATAAATCTAAAAAAGGATGAAAATAAGCCCTAGCGTGTCCAGTAAACGGAACGGTCAATAGGTTGTCACTTTACGGTCAATAGGTTGTCACTTTACGGTCAATAGGTTGTCACTTTACGGTCAATACGTTGTCACTTTACGGTCAATAGGTTGTCACTTTACGGTCATTCAGTTGCGTAACCGTTCCGTTCACGAGATCCGCTAGGGTGAGCTTTGATTAAAATAAAAAAAAAGAGTTACCACAATGTATGGTGAATTGGTGTTGGCCCCAAAGTGGCAAGTTTGGAAAATGTGGCTCAAATACGAAGAGCAAGCGGCAAGAACAAATCGGTGAGCAGCCACATGTCTTCCGCATGACGTTGCCAATAAGACATCAGCAAAAGATTCAGAGTGGAGCAAAGTTGCAACCGAACTATGAAGATGAGCACTGTAGCTGTGCCATTTCAGCTGATAGTTTTCTGAAGCGGCGATAGACATTTTTTCTGCGAAAATAAAAATATAATTAGCTTTTTTGCCGATTAAACCCAAGCGGACCGCGTGGCCACATAGTGTCCGTTTGGTTCACTGGGCACGCTAGGGCATATTTATATCCTTTTTCATATTTATTCACAATTTCACATAAAACTCAACACTATTTTCATTTTTCTACACATTTATGTTTATGTACTTGTTGTTGTGTTTAAAAATGTATTATTAAAGACTGTATGCGGCAACCCGACGCGCAAGATTGCCAGCGAATACAAGAATAAATAAAAATATATAAGTAAAAATGTGTGAAAAGATAAATAGTGTCGAGTTCCATGTGAAATTGTGAATAAATGTGAAAAAGGAGGAAAATTTGCCCTAGCGGGCCCAGCGAACGGAACAGTCTCTATGTGGTCGCGCGGTCCGCTAGGGAAGCTACGATTAACTATAAAATATTGAATAATTATGAACTATAATCCATGTAATCCCTTGTAATCCTCCCTTACAACAAAATATTATAGGAAATTCTATATAAATCTATAATGAGTTTCTTATAATGAAATACTTATAATTTAAAAAATTGATATTAAATATAGGGAAAACAGAAACAAATTACACAATTTCAAAAGAGTTAAAAGATTTCAAATACTTCAATGGATTGCAACGAATTTCAAGGAATTTTGTGGAATTTTGTGGAATTTCTAAGGATTTCAAGGAATTTCGTAAGATTTCGAAATATGTCAAGCTCGATTACAAGAGATTTCAGAGGATTTCAAAGATTTCCAAACATTTCCGGAAATTTTAAAAGATGGCAAAGGATTTTAAGAGATTTAGAAAATTTAAAGGGATTTTAAATAATTTTGTAGGATTGCAATAGATTTAAAATTTCAAGGGATCCGCAGAATTTTAACGTTTTTTTAAAATTGAACTTATATTCAAGGGATTTCAATCTTTTTTAGTTGGAAATTCCTCTTCTTGGTTAAAAATTCAACGGTTTGGTTTAATGTTAAACTCTTTTGTTGAAAATTCATTTTTTTTAAGATTCATATTTTTAGTTGAATATTCATCTCTGTGATTGAAAATTCGTCTTTTTTGGTTGAAAAACTAATGACTTGGTTGAAAATTCAACTACTTTGAAAATTCAACTATTAGATAGAAAAAAAAATTTTTTGTTGAAAATTCAACTGTTTTGTAGAAAATTGAGCTATTTGGTTAACATTTTTATCATTTTCAGTTGAATATTCAACTATTTGATTTCAAATTCATATATTTTGTGGAAAGTTCGTCTTTTTCGTAGAAAAATAATGTTCTGACAATGAGTTCAAAAATCATCTTTTTGGTTAACAAATCAAATATTTGGTTTAATGTTGAACTCTTTTGTTGAAAATTATTTTTTTCTAAGCTTTATAATTTTAGTTGAGAATTTATCTCTTTGGTTGAAAATTAACCTATTTGTTTTAAAATTCGTTTTTTTCTGGCTGAAAATTCATTTTTTGACTGAAAATGTAACTACTCAATTTTCGGTTAAAAAATAATTTTTTTAAATTGAAAATGTATTTTTTCTAGCTGAAAATTCAACTTCTCTGTTAAATATTCATATTTACGGGTTGAAAATTCAACTTTTTTGTAGAAAATTAGTATTTTTTGGATTGAAAATTCAACTAATTGGTTGATAATTCAACTATTTTAGTTTAAAATTAAACTATTTATCAGAAAATTTAACTATTTGGTAAAAAAGTAACTTTTTTCTTGAAAATTCATATTTCACGGTTGAAAACTCAACTGCTTTGTATACAATTCGTCTTTTTGGCTTTAACATTCAACAATTTGGAAGAAAATTAAACTATTTAGTTGAAAATTAACTTTTGGGCGAACAAAATTTGACTGAAAATTGAAATATTGCGTTTAAAAAATTGGTAAAAAATTGAAATATTTGGTTAAAAAAAAATATTTATTTGGAAATTAAACTGTTTGGCAGAAAAAAAAACTTTTTGGTCCGGATTTCATGGGATTTCCAAGGATTTCAAGGAATTTCGTTAAATTTTTAGGGATTTGAACGTTTTTTTAAAGAACTTTAATTAATAAGTTCATTTTAACTTATATTCAATTGATTTCGATATAACTTTGTAAAATAAATTTTTTTTAAATAAATTTAAAGGATTTAATTAAATCTCCAAGTATTTAATGGAAATTCAAATGAGATTAAAAATGAATGAATACACAATTTTATTATTTTGTTCAAAATTCAACAATTTCGCTAAAAAGAACAAATTAATCTTTTAGTTTAAAAATTCATTTGTTGTCGAAATGTAATCTTTTTTTGTATTAAAAATGTAACTACTTGGTTTTTAATGGGTTGAAAATTAACTTGTTAAATAAAAATTCAACTATTTCTTTTTTGTTCGAGAATTTTTTAGTTTTTTTTTAGTTGAAAATTCATGTATTTTACTGAAAATTAATGCCTTTGGTTACAAATTTATCTATTTAGTTAAAAACTCATTTTTTTCTAGTTAAAATATAGTTTGTTTTTTTTAACTGAAGATATAACTATTCAATTTGTGGTTGGAAATTGATACTTTTTAGTTAAAAATTAAACTATTTGGTCAAAAATCTACTATTTGGTTCAAAATTAATTTTTTTTCTGAGGATTCATCATTATAGTTAAAAGTTTGTTTGGATAAAAATTAACAAAATTGTTGACTTTTTTGTAGAAAATTCTTTCTTTTTGGTTGCTAATTCTTTTTCTTTTTGCTGAATTTTTTTTAATTGAAAATTTAACTACATACTCTGTGTTTGGTTGAAAATCTATCTTTTTTACTTGGAAATTTAAGTATTTTATCAAAAAATTAATATCTTTGGTTAAAAATTCCACTATTTTCTTACAAATTCACTTTTATGTTCAAAAATTAAATTTTTTCAACTGTAAATATAGCTCTTCCAATTTGGGTTAAAAATTTACCTTTTTTAATTGAAAGTTCATGTATTTTGTTGAAAATTCGCATTTTTTTGTAGAAATTAATCTTCTTTGTTTAAAATTTAACTATTCCAGTTAAAAATTTATCATTTTAGTTGAAAATTCATCTTCTTGGTTAAAAATTGATATGTTCTAGTTCAAAATTGAACTTTTTGGTCGAAAATTCTACTATTTGATTCAAAATTAATTTTTTTTATTCAATATTCTTCATTATAAATGAAAATTAATTTCTTTTGATAAAAATTCAAGAAAATAGTTGCCTATTATGTTGAAAATTATTTTTTTTCGTTCACATTTTTTTTAAACTGAAGTTTAACTACTCCGTGTTTGGTTAAAAATTCATTTCTTTGATTGAAAATTCAACTATTTTGTTAAAAATTAATTATTTTAACTGTAAATATAGCTAATCTATGTTGGGTTGAAAATGTACTTTTTTTAATCTTCTTGATTGAATGTTCATTTTTTTTTATTAAAGATGACTAATTTTAGTTGGAAATCGATTTCTTCAGTTAAAAATTTAACTATTTTGCTGAAAAATCATGTATTTCAAGATTCATCTATTTTGGTAGAAAATTATTCTTATGGGATGAAAATTTATATTTTTGGTTGAAAAAATTCTTTCTTGTAATTTCAAGGAAAAGAAGAAGAATTTTTAAGGATTTTCAAAGAAGAATACGAATTTTGTAGGATTTTCTAAGACTTCAAGGCATTTCGAGAGAACTTTAAGAAACACGTGAAATTAAATGAAATTTTGGAAAATGTTTAGCGATTCCATAAATTTTAATGGTAATGGTACAATAAAAAATAAAGATATTTGAAGGAATTTCAGAATATTTAAAGAATTTTTTTGAATTTCCAAGAATTTCAAATATTTCTAGGGATTTAAAAGTTTTTTAAAGAGAATTTTGGAATATAAATTAAAATAAATTGCAAGGGATTCTTAACGATTTCATCAATTTTAAGGGATTTTAAGGCATTTCGAAGATCTTCACAAGATTTAAAGGATTTTATTGAATCTCCAAGAATTTCAAAGGAGTTCAAAGATTTCTAGAGATTTTAAAGTTTTTTTTATAGAACTTTGATGAATACGTTTCATTGTTTACGATTTCCATAAATTTTGAGGGATTTCAACAATTTTCTAGATAACTTTAGGAAATAAATTAAATTTTATGACAAGTGATTTTTATGGATATGAACAATTTGAAGGGGTAAGAAGAAATTAAACAATTTTCGAAAGATTTGAAAAATTATAAGTTATTCAAAAAGATTGCAAAGATATAAGGGATCAAGCTGCAGAATCAAAAGTAAACAAAACCTTAAGATAAGAATTTATGAATGCTCCTCACATTTCGTGAATCTCAAATAATTAAATTTTCTTGTAAATCCAATTAATTTTTATTTGGTAAATTCTGAAAAAATTAATTGCCTGGCCGAAACTGAATTTCTTCAAATATTTAGTTGGGAGAGACTACATTCAAAGGTGGTTTCTCGATCTACAGAATACTAAAAGTGTTCGAAACACCAGGTGGACAATTACCCACTTCCGTTATGGAATTCTCGATCCGACCATTTCTTGTGTATAGATCTCAGAGAAAAGTTGAGAATAATATTTACTTTAAATGAAATGATCGGTTAAATAAATTGACAATTTTTAATAATTTAGTATTTGCAATGCTTGGATTTTTTTATTAAATATAATTTTAATGTATCTTTGACAGTCCTAGATCTCAAGTAAATATTGCTCAATTGTATTTTACGATAAATTTTTTTTTTTTTGTAAAAATATATTTATTTTTATTACAAGTATTGTAGAATTAAAGTTTACCACCCTCAGAAAAACTTTAATAATTTGTTTCCCGCTTGGGTAATAACACAAAAAGAATAAAAAATAATGAACGTTATGAAAAAATGGACGCAAAAAAATAATCAGTTCTTATGTTTAATTTATTAATTCTTTTCACAACTCATTTTCAACATTTACAAATAAAAATAAATAAGAAACAACAACAAAAAATAAATTTTTTATTGGAAATTTACAAGATCTTCGTGCAGATAAAAAAAGAATGTAAAATAATTTTTAACAATTAATTTTTCCATGCCAAAAGAGATAAATTTTCAAAAACATACATGAATTTTCAACCAAATAATTGATTTTTCAACTGAAAAAGACAAATTTTCAACAAAGAATAGTATAGTTAAATTTTCAGTTAATTAATTTTTAACGACAAAAAAAAACGAATTTCAAAAAAAAAAAATAATGTTTAACAAATTAGTTCATCTTCCAACCAATTAGTTGTATTTTCCACCAAAAAAGACGAATTTTCAACAAATTAGTTAATTTTTCAAATAAAAAAGATCAATTTTTAACCAAAAATTAAACAGTTAATTTCTTAATTAAAAAAATTTATTTTCAATTAAAAAAAGACAAATTTCTAACGAAAAAGTGATTATTACTTACAGTTTCTATTAATTACAACCCTTAGCACACAAACAATTAATAAAAACATGTTTGCAAAATAAAAAAACAAACACATCTTCAAAACACCATTTCTTCAAAAGTTCAAATTTTTGAAAATTTTTAACCGAACAAAAAAATGTTCAACTAAAAATATGAATGTTCAAATAAATAATTTTCGACCAAAGGGACAAATTTTCAACTCAAAAAATTAATTTTCAACCCCCCCCCCCCCC
>CAKNXH010080160.1:49925-68188 GCA_932178445.1 Andricus quercusramuli | reverse complement strand
CAATTCAAAAGGACAGATTTATCTAAAAAGACAAATGTTAAAAAAAACCGTTGAACTTTCGACCAAAAAAGATGACTTAATAGCAAAATAAATTAATTTAAAATAAATAAATAAATTTTCAGCAAAATAACGAAATTTTCTACCAAATAGTGGAGTTTTTAACCAAAAGAGATGAATTCTACACACAAAATATAATTGCTGACTTCTTATAAAAAGAATGAACTTTTAACGACAAAAGATGACTTTTTAAGAAAATAGTTGTATTTTCAACAAAATAATGAAATTTCTAACCAAAAAGTAGACTTTTCAGTTGAAATGAATGAAGTTTCAACCATAAAAGATTAATTTTCAACCAAAAAAGATTTTAATTTTAAACCACAAGTAGTTGAGTTCAACAAAAAAAAGACGAATTTTCAATAAAATAGTTGAATTCTTAAAAAAAGCTGATTAATGTTCAACCAAACAGTTGTAATTTTTAACCAAAAAAGATGCCAGTTCTACTAAAATAGATGCCTTTTTCACCCAAAACGAGGAAATTTCAACAAAACAGTTGAATTTTCGACCTAATTATTTGATAAAATGCTATTATTGAATTTAATATAATTTTGCAATTCTATTGAAACAGAATCGCGAAATGGTGAGCAATTGGAGGTGCTAACATAGTAAGAGGGAAACCCGGTCTTCGAGATTTGGCATGAGCTGGACCGAATCAAGAAAAAAGCAAAGGAATCCGGATTTGGCAAGTAGCCAGGCGTTTATAAAATGAAGGAGTGAATTAATTTCCCTGACGATATAGTACTTTATTCCGTCTCTTAATTGGCGAATGTAACTATATCCATTACTTCTAAATTTTTAATTATTTGTTCTTATTTATAATATTTCAGAATGCAGTTTTTAAATTCCTAATCTTCAAATCGAGAATTTTATTCTATTACTTGCGGAGTTGATAAATAAATTAAAATTTATATCCTTCATTGATTAATTTCAATTTTTCAAATATTAACTTCTGGTTTGAAAAGTATTAAAATACAAAAATTCCTACTTTTTGAAATAAAAAAATAACAAAAAGTTAAAAGCGTAATGCGTTGTTCCCAGACTTCATAGACCAAATTGATCTCTCAAAGCAAAAGAGACGAATTTTCAAAAAAAATGTTGAATCTTTATCCAAATAGTTGAATTTTCAAAGTACAAATTTGAATTTTTAACCAAAAGGTTGAATTTTCAAACAAAAAAGTACAATTTAAATCAAGAAAGATTAAACTTTTACCAAAAAAGATGAATTTTTGTTTAAAAAAAAATGAATTCTCAACAAAAAATATAATAGTTGACATTTCAAGGAAAAATATTAGAATTTCAAATAAAACACAGTTTAATTCAACAAAAAACGACGAATTTTCAAGAAAATATACATCAAATATCAACGAATTAGTTGAATTTTCAACCAAAAATAAATTAATTTTTTGTCAATCAGTTGCATTTTTAACGAGAAAAGATACAATTTCTACCAGAAGAAATAAATTTTCATCCATAAAAGTGAATTTTCAACAAAATAATCGAATTTGCGACCAACGAGAGGAATCTTCAATCCAAAAAGGTTTAATACTCTAAAAAAATAATAGTTGACATTTCAACAAAAAATGATATAATTTTTCACAAAAAATAGTTATTTCAACGAAAAAAGACGAATCTTCAACAAAAAACAAGAATTTTTAACAAAGTATTTAAACTTTAGGTTCAAAAAGTTAAGTTCCAACAAAACAAAACATAAACCTAATTTTTAGCAAGATAGTACATTTTCAACCAACAAGGTGAATCTTTAACCAAAACAATGAACTTCTGACAAAGTAGTTTAACTTTAACCCAGTAGTTGAATTTTCAACCAAAAAAGATGAATCCTGAACAAAAAATATAATAGTTGATAGTTCAAACCAAAAAGTTCTTAATTTAAAATCAAAAACAGTTAAATGCAACCAAAAACGAAGAATTTTTAACAAAAAAAGATTACATTTCTACCAAAAGAAAGACGAATTTTCAACTAGAAAAATTAATTTTCAACAAAATAATTAAATTTTCGACCAACGAGATGAATCTTAAATCTAAAACTGTTGCATTCGTAACAAAAAATATATGAATTGACTTTTTAAACAAAAAAGATTTTAATTTTAAATTAAAAAATGTTATTTCAACAAAAATAGACGAATCTTCAACAAAATACAAGAATTTCCAACTATATCAATAGCTGAATTTGCAGTTAAAAGAATTAATCGCAAAAAAAAATAATTTTTAACAAATTAGTAGAATTTTTCAACAAATAGTTGTATTTCCAACTTAGAAAAATTAATTTTTAATCAAATAGTTGAATTTGCAAATAAAAAAGTTTATTTTAAACCAATAAAGGTCACTTCTCTACCAATAAATATGAATTTTTAATATAAAAATGGATGCATTCTCATCGAAGAATATACTAGTTAACATTTCAAGCAAAGAGATTCTAATTTTAAGTAACAGTTTAATTTGACGATAAAAGACAAATTTTCAATAAGATAATTGAATTCTCAACCAACGAGATGAATCTTCAATCCACAAGGTTTGAATTCGTAACAAAAAATATAATAATTGACGTTCCAACCAAAAGCGATTTTAATTTTAAATCAAAAACAGTTATTTCAATCTAAAATGACAAAAGTCTACAAGGAAATATATGAATTTTAAACAAACTAGTTCAATTTGTAGTTAAAAAGTTAATTTTCAACAACAACAAAAATAATTCTCGATGAAACGGTTCACTATTCAACCAAAAAACATGAATTATCGATGAAAAATGCAATTGATGATATTTCAAACAAAACAAAAATTTTATTTTTAATTAAAAACAGTTGAATTAATGAAAAAACGACGAATTTTCAAGAAAATAGTTTAATCCTCAACAAAAGCAGATGCAATTTCTACCAAAAGAGATGAATTTTCAATCATAAAAATGAATTTTCAAGAAAATAATCGAATTTTTAAACAACGAGATGAATCTTCAACCAAAAAAGGGGGAATTCTAAAAAAAATATAATAGTTGACATTTAACAAAAAATACTTAAATTTTTAATTCAAAATAGTTATTTCAACAACAAAAAAACGAATCTTCAATAAAATATAAGAAGTTTCAACTAAGTGGTTGAATTTTTAGTTAAAAAAAATTGATTTCTAATGGAAAAACAAATTTTCAATAATATAGACGAATTTTTAACCAAATAGTTGAATTTTCAACCTACAATGATCAATTTCGAACCAATGGGTCGAATTAAACAAAAATGCATTCTCAACAAAAAATATAATAGTTGAAATTTAAATAAAAAATTTATAATTTTCAATAAAAAAACAGTTTAATTCAACCAGAACAAAATAATTTTTTGTAAAATAGTTGCATTTTCAACCAAAAAAGATTAAATTTCTACTAAAATAGATGAATTTTCAAATGAAAAAAAATGAATTTTCAACAAAATAATTGAGTTTTCGATCAACGAGCTGAATCTTTAATAATAATAAAAAAATTATTTGGTATTCAACAAAAATACTTTAATCTTTAATAAAAAATAGTTATTTCAACAAAAAGAAGACAAATCTTAAACAAGATGCAAGAATTTTGAACTATTTAGTTGCATTTTCAGTTAAAATAATTAATTTCCAACAACAACAAAATTTTAACGAAATATGTATGTAATTAGATTTTCATGACAAGAGATGAACCTTTAACTGAAACCATGAATTTTTAACAAAGTAGTTTAAATTTCAACAAAGTATTTGAATTTTCAACTAAGAAGATGAATTTTCAACTAAAAATATAATATTTGATATTTCAAACCAAAAAGATTTTAATTATATTAATTTTTTGTCAAGCAGTTGCACTTTTAACCAAAAAGATTAAATTAAAGAGATGGATTTTCAACTAGAAAAATTAATTTTTAACAAAATAATTGAATTTTCAACCAAAGATATAAATCTTCAACGAATAAAATGAATTTTTAACAGAGTAGATCAAGTTTTAACTAATTAGTTGAATTTTCAACAAGTAAAAAGAATTCATAACAAAAAATATAATAGTTAATACTTCCACCGAAAACTATTTTAATTCAAAATGAAAAACAGTCGCATTCAACCAAAAAGGATGAATTTTTCAGAAAACAGTTGAATGTTCAACAAAACAGTTAAATTTTCGACAAAAAAAATACTTTTTAACAAAATAGATTAATTTAAAAAAAAAAATTTAATTTTCAACCGAATGTATAAATCTTTAACCAATAAAATTATTTTTTAACAAAGTTGTTCAACTTTCAACCAAGTAGTTAAATTTTCATGAAAAAAAAGATTAAGTCTAAAAAAAATGTATAATAGTTGACATTTCAAACCAAAAAGTTTTTTTATTTAAAATCAGAAATTGTTGAATCGAACCAAAAACGACGAAATTTCAACAAAATGGTTGAGTCCTCAAACAAAACAGATTAATTTTTTGTCAAGCAGCTGCATTTTTAACCAAAAAAGATTAAATTTCTAACAAAAGAGATGACTTTTAAAACAGTAAAATGAATTTTTAAGAAAATAATTATATTTTTAATCAAAGTTATAAATCTTCAACCAATATAATAAACTTTTAACCAAGTAGATAAATTGTAAGTGAAAAAATATGAATTCTCAACGAAAAATATAACAGTTAATGTTTCCTTAAAAAAATTAATTTAAAATAAAAAACAGTTGAATTCAACCAAAAAGGACGAATTTTTCGGAAGAAAGTTGAGTTTCGAACAAGAAAGTTGGATTTTCGATCTAAACAATATGACTTTTTAACAAAATAGTTGAGTTATTAAGAAAATAATTAAATTTTTAACCAAAAAGTTCAATTTTTAATCAAAAGAAATGAATTCTGAACCAAGAATATCAGTAGGAGTAAAAAGGGCGGAAACAGGGGTATAGGGGAAAGAGCACGAAGTCCGAAATCCCTTTAAAAAGAAAATTGTGCAGAGTAGACGAAAACAGGGCCGTCTAAACAGTCTAAAGTGCGGAGCATTTCATGACACAAATATCTTAGCAGCAGACGGAAATTCGACTTTTTCCTTTTTCACCGCCACGAGACTCTCGACTAGTTTTGTACTTTTAGTCCCTCTAAATTCTCTTTTATCACAGAATTCAGTCAAAAAATAAAAATAAAATAATTACCATAAATTAATTTTGTATAAATAGTAATAGCTCAGTTTAAAAAAATATATCAAGAACTTGGGAATATTCTTCACTCAAAATTTTAAATAAAGTTTTTGTGTATTTCGTTAATTAATTTACTAACTAATTTATTAATATTTAATGACCTATTTTCATTATTTATCTAATCTTTCTTACTTTGTCTTGTCTCATTGCAACTTTGAAGTGTCGAATGTTAATTGTTGAATTTGATTTCTTGCCAACTCGAGTGAAAATACCATCAGTAACAGCTGCTTCAATTTGCATCAGAAAAAAAACTTTTATTGTTTTGAAATAATTTAATAATTTAATTAGGGAATTCCCATTAATTACTTAAAAATGATTTTTCAAATTTGAGGTCCCTAGTACAATTTCAGACAGAATCTAAATTTTCCCAGATTCCCTGAAATTTTAATTGATTTCAAAGGCTTAAAGTCCTTTGAAATCTAGTAAAATTTCTTAAGGATTTCAAAAAATTTTTTAGGGATTTTAAGGAATTCTAAAGGATTTCATGTGACACCCACGTAGTTTACGAATTTTGAAGGATATTAAAGGATTTTAATGGGATTTCGACGATTTAAAGGGATTTGAAGAGATTTCATAAAATTTCAGGGGATTTCAAAAATTTCAAATGATTTTAAGAGATTTAAAAAGATTCCGGAGTATATATCCAAAGATTTGAGAGAATTTCGTAAGATCTCAAAAGATTTAATGGAATTTCAAAGGATTTCCTGATATTATGAAGGATTTTAATATATTATAAGATTTCAAAATATTTGAAAGATTTCAAAGGATGTCGTTTTCACGATTTTTAAGGATATCAGGGGATTTTAAAAGATTTGCAAAGATTTTAAAGTATCTTAAAGGATTGTAAGGATTTTAAGAGATATAAAGGGGTTTGCTTAACGATATTTTAGAGGATTTAAAAGTACTTGACGGAATTTTAACGGATATCAGGAGATTTTAATGACATTTCAAAGATTTGAAGGAATTTAAAGAGATTTCAAACGACTTCAGGGGATTCCAAAGGATTTAAAAAGATTTTAAGTGATATCAAGAGGTTGACGATTATGTCATAGTATTTCAAAGGATTTCTAAAGAATAAAAAAGATTTAACGGAATTTCAAAGGGTTTTCGAAAATTATGGAGGATTTTAAGAGATTTAAAAAAAAAAGTTGCGCGATTACAAAGGATTTAACGAAATTTCAAGGGATTTCCGAATATTATAAAGGATTTTAAGACATTTAAAATGAAGTCACAGGATTTCAAAGAATTTTTAATGATTTTATGAGGTACTGAAGTACTTTCACGAATTTTGAAGGATATCAGGGGATTTTAACAAGATTGCGAATATTTGAAAGAATTAAAAGAGATTTAAAATGATTTGCAAAGATTTTAAGGACGTTAAGAGATTTCAAAAGATTTTAGGAAATTTCAAAGGATTTTAACAGTTTTTAAGAGATATAACGGGGTTTCGATGATGGCATTTCAAAGGATTTTTACGGATTTCAACTGATACTGAAGTATTTTCAGGAATTTTGAAGGATATCAGGGGATTTTAGTACGATTTTGAATATTTTAAGGAATTTAAAGAAATTTCGAAAGACTTGCAAAGATTTCAAAGGATTTTAAGAGATTTCAATAAAATGTAGGGGATTTCAAAGGATATAAACGGTCTTAGGAGATATAAAGGTGTTCTGATGATTTCACGGGATTTTAAAGGATTTCCGAGTACTATAAAGGACAGTGAAATAAAAAAGCCACGGGATTTCAAAGGGTTCCGTGTGATATTAAAGTATTTTCACGAAACGTTTGAAGAAATTTAAAGATATTTCAAATGATTTCAGGGGATTTTAAAGGTTTTAAAAAAATATAAAGATGTTTAAATGATTTCATGGGATTTCAAAGGTATTCCAAATACTATAAAATAAAAGGTTTTAAGAGATTAAAAAAAGTTACGGGATTTCAAAGGGTTTCATGTGATACTGAAGTATTTTCTCGAATCTTGCGGGATATCAGGAAATTATTGTAAGATTTCGAAGATTTGAAGGGATTTAGAGATTTCAAAAGATTTACAAAGGTTTCAAATGATTTAAAACGATTTTAACAGATTTAAAGAGATTTCAGAGGGCTTCAAAGGATTTGAATAGATATAAATGTGTTTCGATGATATCACAGAATTTCAAAGGATTCCAAAAGATTTAATAGAATTTCAAAGGTTTTCCGAATATTATGAAGGATTTTAGGAGATTAAAAAAAATTCACACAATTACAAAGGATTTAATGTGATACTGAAATATTTTACACGAATTTCAAAGGATTTCCGAATATTATAAAAGGTTTTAAGAGATTTTAAAGAAGTGTAATGGATTAAATTTTTTTTGATATATTACAGACATTCGGAAAGATTCCCACGAATTTTAAAGATTTCAACGAATTTTAAAGGGATTTCAACTATTTCAAGGTATCTCGTAATATTTCGAAATACTTCATGGAATTTCAAGGATTTAAACCGATTTTAAGAGATTTTATGGTATTTCCATGGATTATAAGGAACTATTATGGGATTTTGAAGATTTGAAGCAATTTCTAAAAATTTGTACATGATTACAAATTTTTAAGGGATTTACAAGATTTTCCAAAGAATTCACAGAATTTTAAATTATTTCAAAGATTTCCAGGGATTCCAAGAATTTCAAGAATTTTTTTTTCAAAATTGTATTACTTTGCTCAAAATTTCATTATTTTGTTGAACATCCAACACTATTGTTAAAAAGTCACACTTCTTGGTTGAAAATTCAACTGTTTTCTTGAAAATTCGTCTTTTTGGCTTGAAAATTCGTCAATTTGATTAAAATTTTCTTTGTTTCTTGACTGACAAATTGTTTTTGGTTAAAAATTTAAATATTTTGTTAAACATTCATCTTTTTAGTTTGAAAATACATCTCTTTCTGTAGGTATTTTACTTTTTTGTTAAAAATTCAACTGTTTTGTAGAAAAATCATATTATTGGCTCGAAAATTTATCAATTTGAAAATTTTTGTATTTTTAGAAAATTTGTCTTTATTGGTAGACAATTAATTTTTTGGTTAAGAATGCAACTATTTGGCAGATGATTACTCTGTTTTACTTGAGGATTCAAGTATTTTTTTTGAAAATTCGATGTTTTTTTTCGTTAAAGAATCATTTTTCAACTGAAAATTTATCTATTTTGTTAGGAATGCAACCTAATGTTTGAAAATAACCTTTTTGGTTGAAAAATAAACTGTTTTCTAGAAAATTCGTCGTTTTGGCTTGATAACTGAATAATTGGGAACAAAATTCAAGTATTTGGTACGACATTTAACTGTTTCGTAGAAAATTTAAAAAGTTAAATTTTTATTTAATTTGTTGAGAATTCATCTTTTTGGTAGAAACTGAATCTTTTGTGTTCAAAATTCATCTTTTTGGTTGAAAGTTCATTGTTTTTTTTTATTTAATTTTTGTTTGTTGAACATTCATATTCTTGGGTTAAAGATCAAACTGTTATGTAGAAAATTAATTTCTTTGGCTTAAAAATTAAAAAATTTGGTAGAAAATTAAAAATTAATTCTCCTAAATGAAAATTCAGCTAATCCATTTTTTGTTATTTAAAAACTGGTCTTTTCAGTTACAAATACAACTATTGAGTTTAAAATTTATGTAATTTGTTGAAAATTCGTCTTTTTTGGTAGAAAATTAATTTTCTTGGTTTAAAATTCAACTATTTGATGTACCTGATGTTCTGCGCGTTCAAATGAACGAAATATTTTTTTCCAAATTCTATTTTATCTATAAATATTGTTACAACTACAATTTAAAATAATGCATTATAAGTTTCTTTTATAATCTATTATTTACAAAATAAATAACCGACTATTTTAGCACTGTGTCTAGTTTGCAAAGCTATCAGTAAAAAATTTCGTTAATTTGAACTTTCAGAACTTCAATATCTGACTATTTATTTGATTAAATCTGTATGTACTTTGTTGAAAATTCATATTTTATTTTCTGGTATAAAATTAATCTTCTTGGTTGAAAATTACTTCAAATACTTTTCAGAACTTCCAATTTTTTTAGGCAATTCGATATTTTCCTTTCTTTATAAATATTAGTAAAAGTCCACACATTTCAAGTTTTTGAAATTGAATTGAACTCAGGGTGTCTACTGGAATCCTGTAAAAAAGGTCCTGACAAATCCAGGTTTTTTCCAGGTATCTCAAGTTTTTTCAGGCATAATTTTTCATAGTACGGAGCCATTTAAATATTTCGCATTTTTTAAAACAATCGACTCAGAATATGTGTACAGTTTCGCGAGTTTATTATAAATAATGTTTTTTTTTTGCATTTTCTAGGGATTCAATTAATATATTTAATTTAGAAAGCTTTGAAAAATTACATTACAAGATATTCTTAAATACATAATCACCATCAAATCATTGAATAATTAAATATTACTAAAAACGGAATTAATCATTTCATGAATTTGCCTCTAAAGTCCATGAATTTGAATAATAATAGAAAAGTTTTATTTTTCCTTCTTCTACTTAAAATTCAGAAAAATTAATGTAGGTACTATATTAAATTCAATTAAATCCGCTTCAAGTTCCTAACTTTTCAGGTAAAAATATTGCATTTTCAACAAGAAAGATAATTTTTAATCAAATAGTTGAATTTTCTACTATAAAGGATAAATTTTCAACCAAATTGTTGAATTTTAAACTAAAAACAATCAGTTTTCAATCACAAATGGAATAGTTAAATTTTCAGTTTAAAAAAATTAAGTTTCAACCAAATTGATGAATTTTCAACTTCAATTCAAAATTCAAATTTCAAAATAGTTAAGTTATCAGTTAAAAAAATTAATCTTTAACTAAAGATATGAATTTTCAACTAAAATTATGAAATATTCAATTGGAAGACTTCAATATTCATTTTAATACATAATTTTACAATCAAAAAGATGAATTTTCAACTGAAATAATTGAATTTTGAATCGAAAGAATAATTTTCAACTAGAATTATGGAATATTCAATTGGAATAGTTACATTTTCATTTGAAAAAATAACTTTTGACTAAAATAATTGAATTTTCAACAGAAAAATGAATTGTTAAGAAAATAGTTCAAGTTTCAAGAGAAATAGTTAAATTTTCATTTGAAAAGTTAATTTTTAACTAACATAATTGAATTTTCAAAAGAAAAATGAATTTTGAAGAAAATAGTTCAAGTTTCAAGAGGAATAAGGTGAATGTCCCAGTAATCGTGACGGTACCAGTAATCGTGAAACTTGGTTATAGTTTGAATATATTGTTACGAAAATGTGTTAAAAGTAACATTTAGTGATAAAACTCACATATTTTTACCATTTTTTAATGGCTAATAGAAATTACGTTTATTCACATGAAATAAAAAGCAAGAAAATTGGCATCACGATTACTGGGACTAAGGTCACGATTACTGGGACGTTTACCTTAGTTAAATTTTCAGTAAAAAAAAAAAATAATTTTCAGCCAAAGAAAAAATAAATTCAAAACAGCTCATTTTTCAACTAAAGAGGTGCATTTTTAATTAAAATAATGAATCTTCAACCAAAAGATTTTTCCGTCAAGAGAGGGGAAAAAATGCAAATTGTGGAATTTTTCAGCAGAAATATGAATTTTCAACCAAGAAGTTTAATTTTCTGAAAAAAATAATTTTCCAAAAATACAGGAATTTTTAACCAAATACTTGAATTTTCAACTAAAAAAATCAAATTTCAACCAAAAATAAAAGTTAAATTTTTCGTTAAAAAATTGATTTTCACAAAAAAATAACAACAAATTAAAAAGAAAATAATATTAAAATAATGAATCTTCAAACAAAAAATACACCGTCAAGAGAGGAAAAAAATGGCAAATTTTGTAATTTTCAAGCAAAAAAACAGTTTTCAACCAAAAAGATTACTTTTCCGTTGGAAAAGGAAATTTTGAACAAAATACATGAATTTTCAACCAGACACTTGAAATTTCAAATAAAAAAATCGAAAAACAAATCCATAATAGCTCATTTTTCAACTAAGGACATGAAGTTTCAATTAAAATAACGAATCTTCAACCAAAAGATTTTTTCATCAAGAGAGAGAAAAAATGGCACATTATTGAATTTTCAACAAAAATATGAATTTTCAACCAAGAACATTAATTTTCTACAAAAAAAGAAGCGAATTTTGAACAAAATACATGAATTTTCAACCAGATACTTGAATTTTCAACTCAAAAAATCAAATTTCACCCAAAAATAGAATATTTAAATTGTTGGTTAAAAAATAATTTCTAACCAAAAACAAATAACAAATTTTCAAGAAAATAGTTATAGTTTCAACGGGAATAGTTAAATTTTTAGTAAAAAATAATTTTTTTTCAACTAAGAATACGAATTTTCAATTAAAATAATGAATATTCAACAAAAAAATTTTCCCGGCAAGAGAGAGAAAAAATATCAAACTGTGGAATTTTTAAGCTAAAATACGAATTTTCAACCAAGAAGATTAATTTTCTACAAAAAAAAAAGAATTCTGAAAAAATACAGAAATTTTTACCCAGATACTTTAATTTTCAACTAAAAAAAAAATCAAATTTCATCAAAAAATAAAAGTTAAATTTTAGATTTAAAAAATTAATTTGCAAATAAAATAACAAATTTTAAAGAAAACAGTTAAAGTTTCAACTGGAATAGTTACATTTTTAGTAAAAAATTAATTTTTAGCCAAAGGAAAAACTAATTTTCAACATAATTTCAACTTAAGAGGTAAATTTTCAATTAAAATAATGAATTTTAAACCAAAAAATGTTCCGTCAAGAAAGGAAGAAAAAATTGCAAACTGTTGAATTTTCAAGCAAAAAATGGATTTTGAACCAAAAATATTAATTTCAACCAAAAATAGAATATTTAAATTGTTGTTTGGAAAAATAATTTTCAAACAAAAAAAACAACAAATTTTCAAGAAAATAGTTATAGTTTCCACTGGAATAGTTAAATGTTTAGTAAAAATTTGTTTTTTCAACTGAGAAGAGGAATTTTCAATTAAAATAATGAATCTTCAACCAAACGATTTTTCCGGCAAAAGAGAGAAGAGTAAAAACTGCTGAATTTTCAAGCAAAATTATGAATTTTCAATTAAAAACGATCAATTTTCAAAGAAAAATCGAACAGTTAAATTATCAGTTTACAAAATTATTTTCAAACAAAAAAAAACTAATTTTCAACAAAATAGTGAAACATAGTGATATAAAGCTACTTTTAAAATGTAGAAATGTTGTTCTTCGACATCATATTGCAAAAAAAAATTAGCACTCTCGAAAAAATTTTCATACTTTAAAAAAAATTACCTGACAATTTCAGGTTCGCCAGGTAGGGTAGTCACCCTGATAGTTAATTCATTTAATCTATTTATCATCCCTTTAAAATTTTAAAAACGATCCTAACCTAAAAAAGTCTCCAAAATCTTTCTATCCTCCGCAAAATTGACACCGGAACCAATATTTTGAGGAGGAAATCTGCCAATTTATAAAGTGTGGATTTCACCACGGCCACAAGTGCCAAAATTGTCTGTTTCTTGTTATTATTGCACCCCCGACTAAACGCAAGTCGCATTCCATCGCAGGTGTATTTTCGTGCCGCGTGGAGCAAAAACCCCAAATGAAACAATAAAATCTACCGGTATCTCAATTTTCCCAAATAAATCCTATAATTTTTCAAAATAAAAGTTCCCTCATAAACAATCATTAAAAACCCAAAAGTGTTTAGATATAAAAATTAAAACTCACCGAACGGCAACCATTGAAAGGTGCAAAAGTTGGCTTCTCGGAACAACAATTCCCAAAAATTCTCGATTACTTTTCGACACGAAAAAACACTTTTTATTTCACAATTTTCCCACCACTTGTTGACAAGTTTTTAAGGCACTTTGGGACACTAAAAATAGTTTTTAAAGGGTTTTTAAAATATTTTTAAAGACGATGATAGCCGACGAACCGTCGAGTCGACTGATCAGCTGTCCACTGCGTATTTTACAGCTGTAGTCAAATGTATTCCTGAAAATGGAGTTTTCTTTCTTTTTTCGGGTTGTATTAATAAAAAAGAGAGAAGGATGAAGTAAGGAATATTTTAAAGTGTCGGAATGAAATTATGGGTAGGTGATGGAGTGAAAGGTGGGAGCGAGAAATTAATAATAAGGGAGGTTGTATTGACTCGGGATTCAAAATGGCGGTGATACGAATCGTCTACTATTTATGAATGGAAATCGTCCCGGAAGGGGAATTTCTATTTTAAAACTTCAAAGTGACACTGAATAAAAAACAGATGTTCGCTAGAGATATTTATAATAATAAAATAACAAAACAATTTTGGCGCGAATTTTCGAATTGGAAATCTTTGAAAGTAATTTTTATTAATTTCGAGGAGGAAAGATTAAAAGATTCAAATTTTCAATTAAAAAACTAATTTTCAACAAAATAGTTAAATTTTCAACCAAAGAGATGATTCTTCAACCAAAAAGATGAATTTTCAACTAGAATGATAAATCTACAATAAAAAAAATTATTCGTAACAAAATTGTTGAATTTTCAACAAAGTAGATTAATTTTTAATTAAAAGTGGAGAATTTTCAATGAAAGATTTAATAGTTGATATTTCAACGCGAACAGATTTTAAGTTAAAATCAAAAACAGTTGAATTCACCAAAAAAGACGAATTTACAACCAAATAGTTGAATCTTCAACCAAAAAAAAAACGATTTTTCCACAAAAGAGTTGACTTTTAAATTAATTTTCAAACGAAAAAAATTTTTTTTTTGACAAAATGCATGTATTTTTATTCAAATACTTGAAATTTCAACAAAATAATGCTTCTCCAACAAAAAATGAATTTTTTAACAAATTAGTTCTACTTTCAAACAAAAAAATTATTAACAAAATATATCAATCTTCAACCGTATAGTTTAATTTTCAATTAAAGAAGATCAATTTACAATACAAAATGGGATAGTTGAATTTTTTAATAAAAGCTAAATATTCCCTACCAAATTGTTAAATTTTCTACTAAAAGGATAAATTTTCTACCAAGAATGGAATAGTTCAATTTTCTGTTTAAAAAAAAAAATTCCCATCACAGAAAATAATGGATAAAAAATAAGTAAATTTTTAACTAAAGAGCTGAAAAAATATTAATTTTCTAACAAAAAGGACAAATTTTCAACAGCATACATGAATTTTCTACCAAAAAAGAAGTATTTTTAATAAAATACATGAATTTTCAACTAAATAGATGAATTTTAAATTAAAAAAGAAACATTTTCTACCAAAAATGGAATTTTCAGTTGAAAAACTAATTTTCATTAAAAAAAAAACAAATTTTCTAAAAGTAGGTAAATTTTGAACCAAAGAGATGAATTTTAAACTTAAAAGAATAAATTTTCTATCAAGAATTGAATATTGGTCATTTTTCAGTTAAAAAATTAATTTTTAAACAAAAAATACAAATTTTCAACCAACTAGTTGAATCCTCTACCAAAAAGATAAACTTTCAACGAAAAAGATTAATTTTTTCTTAAAAAAACAAATTTTCAACAGAGTACATGAATTTTCTACCAAAAAATTTTAAACAGCATACGTGAGTTTTTATACCAACTAGTTGAATTTTCAATTTAAAAAAATAAATTTACAATCAAAAATAGAATAGTTAAATTTGTAACTAAAAAAGAAAAATTTTCTACCAAATAGTTGAATTTTCAACCTAAAAGAATAAATTTTCTACCAAAAATGGAATAGTTTAATTTTTAGTTAGAAGATTAATTTTGACAAAAAAACTAATTTTCAAAAAATAGGTAAATTTTGACCTGAAGAAATGAATGTTCAATTAAAATTATGAATCTTTAAATGGAATATTAAAATTTTCAACAGAATAGAGGAATTTCCTTTAAATAGTTGATTTTTCAAAATATAAAGGATTTTCCCACCAAAAATAAATTTTTCACCAAGAAGATTCATTTTATACCAAAAACACGAGTTTAAAAAAAATGCATGAAGTTTTGACCAAACTTTTGAATTTGGAAGCCAAAAAAAACAAATTTTAAAACAGTTGAATTTTCAACAAAAAAGTTAATTGTCTATCAATTAGTTACATTTTCAACTAGATACTTTAATTTTTACCAATATTTGTTGAATTTTGAAGCTTAAAAGACAAAAAAGTTGACTTTTTGATTAATCTTCTACATAAAAACAAATTTTTCACCAAATGCACCCATTTTCAATCAAAATAGTTGTATTTTCAATTTAAAGAGTTAAACTTAGAATTTTCAATTGAAAAGCTAATTTTCAGCAAAATAGTTAAATTTTGAACCAAAAGAGATGATTCTTCAACAACAACAAAATTAATTTTCAACTAAAATGATAAATCTACAATAAAAAAAATCTCTTTTTAACAAAATTTTTGAATTTTCTACAATGCAGATTGATTTTTAATTAAAAATGGTGAATTCTCAATGATCGATTTAATAGTTGATATTTCAACGCAAACAGATTTCAATTTAAAATAAAAAACAGTTGAATTCAACCAAAAAAGACGAATTTACAATCAAATAGTTGAATCTTCAACTAAATAGATGAATTTTAAATTAAAAAAGAAACATTTTCTACCAAAAATGGAATAGTTCAATTTTCAGTTAAAAAATTAATTTTCAACAAAAAAAACAAATGTTAAAAAAATTGGTAAATTTTGAACCAAAGAGATAAATTTTCAACTTAAAAAAATAAATTTTCTACCAAAAATTCAATTTTCAGTTGGGAACTTAATTTTGATAAAAAAACTTAATTTTCAAGAAATAGGTAAATTTTGAACTAAGGAAATAAATTTTCAATTAAAATGATGGATCTTTAAATGGAATATTAATATTTTCAACAGAATACAGGAATTTTCATTCAAATAGTTGATTTTTTAACATATAAAGGATTTTCCCACCAAAAATAAATTTTGCACAAAGAAGATTCATTTTATACTAAAAACACGAGTTTAAAAAAAAAAGTATGAATTTTTAACTGAAAGTGATGAATTCTCAATGAAAGACTTAATAGTTGATATTTCAACCTAAACTGATTTTAACTTAAAATTAAAAATAGTTGAATTCAACGAAAAAATACGAATTTTCAACCAAATAGTTGAAGCCTGAACTAAAAAAATTATTAAAATAATAACTATCAATACATAATATTATATATTATATAATAATTATAAAATAAATTTTCCACAAAACAGTTGAATTTTGAATTAATTTTCAACCGAAAAAATGAATTTTTGACAAAATGAATGTATTTTCAACCAAATACTTAAAATTTCAACAAAATAGTTCAGCTTTCAATCAGCAAGATGAATTTTTAAATATCTTAATTTTCTGCCAAAAAAATGAAATTTCAACAAAATTCGTGAATTTTCAACTGATGAAGACAAATGTTAGCCAAAAATGAAATTATTGAATTTTTTATTTGAAAAATTAAGGTTTAACCCAAAAAACACTAATTTTCAACCAAAGAGATGAATTTTAAAACTAAAAAGATAAAATTTCCACGAAAAATGGAATAGTACAGTTTTCAGTTTAAAAATTAATTTTCATCCAAAAAACAAAGATTTTTCAACAAAATAGTTAAATTTTCAACCAAAGTGAGAAGTGTGCAACCAAAAAAATTTCTTCTAAACAAAATTTTTAATTTTCTACAATTTAGATTAATTTTCAATTTAAAAAAAAACGAATTTTCAACTAAGGAGATGAATTTTCAACTTAAAAATATAAATTGTTCACCAAAAATTGAATAGTACTAGAAAAGTTATTTAGCGGGCATCAAACTTACAAGATATCTTCATGATCAAAGTACAAGTTACAAAAAAATTGGAAAAAAATTTAAAGGTGGGCTTTTTGAGAAAATAGATTTTTAATTTTTTTCAGAAAAACCGCTGCCATCTTTTTAATTTTGAACCTTTTTTCAATTTCTTGTCAAATTTTGAAAGAAGACGACGAACGATATTAGAATAAAAAATAAAATAATAAATATCTCAATTGGGTCAAAACTTATATAGCTTTAAAGAAAAAAATCCTATTTTTTTTTAAAATAAAGCACAAAATTCAAATACGCATAACTTTCTACAATTTTTTTTTTTTGCAAATCGGAAAGATACGTATCACCTAATATTTTCTTTAAAAAACAACATATTTCTGCCTGATTTGAAATGGATTCGGTCCGTTGTTTCTTCTCAAAATTAATTTTCAAACTGAAAACTGTACTATACTATTTTTGGTGGAAACTTTATTTTTTTAAGCTGAAAATTCATCTCGTTGGTTGAAAATTCGTTTCTTTTTTTTATTTAAAATTAATCTAATTTGTAGAAAATTCAACAATTTTGATAGGAATTTATTATTTTTATGTGAAGATTCATCATTTTAGTTGAAATTTATCTCTTTGGTTAAGAATCTAACTATTTTTTTGAAAAATCATTGTTTCTTGGTTGAAAATAAATTTTTAAACTGAAAACTGTACTATTCAATTTTTGGTGGAAAATTTATCTTTTAAAATTCAAATTCATATGTTTAAATTAAAACTCGTTTTTTTATTACAAATTAAGCTACTTTGTAGAATATTCAACAATTTTGTTAATAAGACATTTTTTTAGTTGCACACTTATCATTTTAGTTGAAATCCATCACTTTGGTTGAAAATTTCACTATTTTTTTGAAAAATCTTTGTTTCTTGGTTGAAAATTATTTTTAAACTGAAAACTGTATTATTATATTTTTCGTGGAAAATTTGTCTTTTTAATTTGAAAATTCGTCTCTTTGGCAGAAAATTTAGTGTTCTTTTGGATGGAAACTGAATCGTTTAAATTGAAAAATTCATTTTTGGCTAACATTTGTCTTTCTCAGTTGAAAATTCAAGTATTTTGTTGAAATTTCATTTTTTGGTAGAAAATTAAGATTCTTGTTTAAAAATTCATCTTTTT
>CAKNXH010080160.1:31981-44925 GCA_932178445.1 Andricus quercusramuli | reverse complement strand
AAATTCAAGTATTTTGTTGAAATTTCATTTTTTGGTAGAAAATTAAGATTCTTGTTTAAAAATTCATCTTTTTGATTGAAAACTGAACTATGTTTTTGAAATTTCAAGTATTTGATTAAAAATACATGCATTTTATTGAAAATTGATTTTTTTTCGGTTGAAAATTAATTCAAAAGTCTACTGTTTTGTGGAAAATTCGTTTTTTTTTCGTTGAAGATCCAACTATTTGATTTTAAACTCGTTTTTTTTGGTTGAATTCAACTGTTTTTTATTTTAAATTAAAATCTGCTTGCGTTGAAATATCAACTATTAAATCTTTCATTGAGAATTCACCACTTTTAGTTAAAAATTATTCTACTTTATAGAAAATTCAACAATTTTGTTGAAAAGTAATTTTTTTTGTAAATTTATCATTTTCTTTGAAAATTCATCTTTTCGGTTAAAGAATCATCTCCTTGGTTCAAAATTTAACTATTTTCTTGAAAATTAGTCTTTTAATTGAAAATGTTTAATTTATCTCTTTGAATTGAAAATATAACTATTTGGTTGAAAATTAGTTTTTTTTTTAATGCAGAAAAGTAATTCAAAAGTCAACTGTTTTGTCTTTTTTGCTTCAAAATTGAACAACTTGGTAAAAAATTAAAGTACTTAGTTGAAAATGTAACTAATTGATAGAAAATTGACTTTTTTTTTGAAAATACGTCTTTTTGGTATCAAATAAATCTTCTTGATGCAAAATTTATCTTTGGTGGGAAAATCCTCTATATGTTGAAAAATCAACTATTTGAATGAAAATTCCTGTATTCTGTTGAAAATTTTAATATTTCGTTTTCTTAGTTCAAAATTTATCTATTCTTTGAAAATTAGTTTTTTTTTCTTTAAAATTAATTTTGTAACTAAAAATTGAACTATTCCATTTTTGGTAGAAAATTTATTCTTTCAAGTTGAAAATTCAAATATTTGATAGAGAATTTTTTTTTTCAGTTACAAATTCAACTATTCTATTTTTGATTCTAAATGCAACTTATTCAATTGAAAATTCAACTATTTCGTATAAAAATTCATGCATTTTGTTAAAAATTTTCATTTTTGGTAGAAAATTCATGTATTCTGTTGAAAATTTGTCTTTTTTGTTACAAAATTAATCTTTTTCGTTGAAAGATCATCTTTTTGGTAGAGGATTCAACTAGTTGGTCAAAGTATTGTATTTTTTTTGCCAAAAAGTAATTTTTTAACTGAAAAATGACCACTATTCATTTTTTGGTAGAAAATTACTTTGGTTGAAAATTTACGTCTTTTTTTTAAATTCGTTTTTTTGGTTAAAAATTAAGTTTTCAACTGAAAATTGAACTAATCCATTTTTGGTAGAAAATGTAACTTTGTTAATTAAAAATTCATCTATTCAGTTGAAAATTCATGTATTTTGTTCAAAATACGTATTTTTGGTAGGAAATCCATGTACTCTGTTGTACATGGATCTCTGTTTTGGTTTAGGCTTCAACTATTTGGTTTGAAAATTTGTATTTCTTGGTTAAAAATTTATTTTTCAACTGAAAATTTGAATATTCCATTTGAAGATTTATCATTTTATTGAACATTCAGCTCCTTAGCTAAAAATTGACCTATTATTTCAACATTAGTTTTTTTGGTTGGAAATTATTTTTTTAACTGAAAATGCAACTAATTGGTAGAAAATATTCATTTTTCATTAAAAAATTCAGCTATCCCATTTTTAATTGTGAATTCATCTTTTTTAATTGAAAATTAAACTATACGGTTGAAGATTGATATATTTTGTTAAAAATTGTTTTGTTTTTTATGTTGAAAGTAGAACTAGTTTTTCCAAAAATTCATTTTTTGTTGGAGGAGCGTTATTTTTGTTGGAAATTCTTTGAAATTTATCTAATCAGTTAAAATTGTATTTTCTTTAGTTTCTTTTGAATACTAAAAAGGAAGGTAAAATCGAAAATTAATTAAATTCTTTGATAGTTCGAAGTCGATATATTTAAATTTTACATTCAAAAGGTATTTGGCTCGTCAGAGTATTAGCGCAACGTCGAATTGCTACTAACTTTTGTAGCAAGATGACACAATCACGACGAATAAGAGAAAAAACGTTCTCGCCTCTTTTTAAAAATTATTTTTACAATCTCTCCCTCGCTCTCATTAGATTTCTGTGACTATTTTGATAATATTCGCCATTTTAAAAAGAAAAACCGAATATATTTGCAAATGTTTGTCGATGAATTTCGAAAATGCTTCATTCTTGCAACCTATCCTAATTAAAAGTTCAAAATGCTCGCGCCAATTCACCAAAAAAAGCTTCTGCTTTTCGAAATAACTTTAAAATATAAATTTTTTATGTTCTACTTATGTTTGAATATATGAAAAATTCAATTGGCAACAATGAGCAGTAAAATCCGCCATCTGGGATTTCCACCAATCCGATTGCGCGGTTTGAAAAATTACTCAGTGCTACCAACAACCATCTCTTTGCTCCTAACCTCTAATTTGTAGAGATATGAAATTTACTTATTGAATAAACTCGAAAAGTAGATTGCTTTTTTGTTGATTGTTCGCGTATTTGTGCTGCACAGAGTTCAAAAGAGAGAGGATTTTTAATGCTCAATTCGCGCTAAGCTAATATAGTAAATCGAGACAATAAGAAAACTGTAACTCAAATTCTTAATTTTATTATTGAAAGTACAATAATTGAAATCTTATAAATTAAAAATGAATTCTAAAAGGGAATTAGACAAATCCTTTTTACTTTTAAAACTCGAATGCTGCATAGTAAAGATTCAATCTCGAAGATTCGGATGTGCAATGCACATTCCTTTAGAGCACTCGCGTAAAATTTCTCAACCACTTCGCAAGTTTAAGCCTTAATAACTTAAAAAATAGTCAATATTTTTAGTCGACAAGGACTTTTTCATAAATTTGGAGATGGAGCTTAGAACTAGCAACTAGACAGAATAATAATAAATAAAATATGAACCGAGTTTTAAGCGATTGAAGTTGGATAGAAATACCGAGTGCTCCAAGGTTATATAACTCTTATATATATATATAGTTTCATATATATATTTAATATATCTATAGGCTCTTAACCTAAGTGTAAAGCTACTTTAATATAAAAATACATAATTAGCTTATGAACTGCGGGAATAAGTGGGGCTACCACGGATGGAACAGCCTATAAGAAGTATACAAGTAAATTACGCCACCGTAATTTGGATTTTCGTACACTAAGAAAAGTTAATCTTCGATTACTCAGACCCTATTTTACACGCACGTGAAGTACTTTTCTTTTGTAAAGAACCTGTCATCTTTTACAGTCAAAATCACTTATTACTGTAAATGCTACTTGGAATAAATAAACACTTTTTTGGTATCGAGAGGTATTTCCTGAAAAAAGACGCTTTGGCAATACATTTCAGCCTCTTTTGTTTTAAGCCCTGGTATTTTGTAGTTTAGAATCTTTTCAAGGGAGTTCCACTCCCTAGAATGAAACTTGGTTCCAAATTAGGTAAAAAATATAAATTATAAATAAATTAAAATGAAACAATACCACGGCTTGGGACTAAACTAGATTCAGATTTCTTTTTATAGTTAGACCTCGCTTTTTACAGATTTTTTTTCACCGAGGAGTTGAATATTTGGTTGCTGAATAGTTGGGATACTTTCAAAGTTGGTTGATAATTCCCTTCGGAAACAATTAATTATAAAAATTAAAGATCATATTTTCAGTTTTGAATTTGAAAAGCGCGCCTTTTTAGTTCGGTAGTTCTGCCACCAGGCAGGGTTCTGCCCTAGCGGATCGGGTGAACGGAATAAAATAAAGATTTAAATTGTTGCAATAATAATTCTACGTTGAAACTTTTTTATAAATTGTATATTTTAATTTTTTTATTGATCAGGCAAATTTCACTATGTGGTCACTTTACGGTCACCCGGTACGCTAGGGTTTCCGAAGACAGAAAGCGCTTGTAAGAGAAGTTTTTCTAACCGGCAAAAATAGTTTCTATCCGATTTTTTGTTTAAACTTTTTATACATTTTACATTTGATCTTCTTGAATGTGAAGATTTAGGTTCCATTTTTTAATACATATTTCTTCCGAAATATTTGAAATAGGCGTTCTGAAATGGGAAAGATTACCGAAATCGGAATTCACAAACACACTTTTTTAAATCTTTTTACACATTTATATATATTTTAAATTATTAATATGTTGAAAAATTACAAATTCGATGTTAAAAGAATTACCTCGGACAAATAATTTTAGAAGAAAAAAAAATCTGCTTCAGCCCGGATTTGAACAGGGAACGTCACTGTCCAAGAGTGGAGCGTTAACCAATTACGCCACCGAGATCTCACTAGATCTTTTCTTGTTCTCCACACCTACCTTTTCACAAATGAACCATTTTTTATTAACGTGAATTTAATCTAATTAATATGTGGAAGATGTTATTACAATTTAAAGATGCTGACGTCCGAGTTTTGAACATTTTAATTAATAAAAATTCCAATGTTAATAAGATTATTTTAAAGAAATAATTTTTAAAGAATGAGAAAAAATCTGCCTCGGCCCGGATTTGAACCGGGAGCGCCACTATCCATGAGTGGAGCGTTAACCAATTATGAAATAAATATAAATGTGCAAAAAGGTAAAAAGAGTGTTGAGCAATATTATATACCGGGATATCCCATTTATCTCCCAGATTATCTCTGGGATATTCTGTCCGTTTATTCTGTCTTAAGAAACCCTAGCGTACTGGGTGACCGTAAAGTGATCTCATAGTGAAATTTCCTTAATATCACAACAAAATGAATTAAATCAATAGAAGAAACATGTAAATTGTTGCAATTACAAATCTAAGTTAACATTTTTTATAAATTTTATATTTTCATATTTCAAAATACTAATTTTTCATTGTACGATGAATAACAAAATTTTTAAAATGAAATATAAAGTTTATAAAAAATTTCAACGTAGAATTATAATTGCAACAATTAAAATTTTTATTTTGCTGCTTTTATCTATTTTATTGTGATATTACGGAGATGACACGAAGTGGCCACTTTACGGTCACGCAACTGTGTAACTTTCCGTTCACGCGATCCGCTAGGGAAGACTGACAAGTTTCAGCCTCTGAACAATTACTGTCGCAAAAAAATTATGAAAAAAATTGGAAACAGTCAAAAAAAGGAAGGCTGCTAAAGTCAAACATGAAATATTTAGAAACACGCCAACATACTTGACACTGATACCCTAGCGGATTTTATGAACGGAACCGTTACCGTAAAGTGATCCACACACTAAATGTTTCGTTAAATGGGCCCGCTAGGGCATATTTTCATCCTCTTTTAATATTTATTCACAATTTCAGATAGAACTCAAAGTAAAAAGATAAAAAGAGTGTTGAGTTTTATGAGAAATTGGGAATAAATGTGAAAAATAATAAAAATATGCCCTAACGTCCGCACGGTCACGCGGTCCGCTAGGGTTGACATTTTTTTTTTTTTTCCAAGATTCACCATCCAAATATCCAACAACCCTCAGTGAAATTTCGTTAAAATCGCCTTTTCACCGACGACAAACCTCACAGATCATCACTGCCTTTTTTTGAGCTTTGTTTTACCTTCAAAACTGAACTATTTAAAAAATATTACAGATGTGACTTAAGAATTCTTGTTTCCGTTGCTCCCATACAAACTCGGATGAACAAATTTGTCATGTAGCGTCCTCAAGTGCCTCAACAAATTGCTTTTTACATTGAAACCCTTTTTACAATACGAACAGAGAAAGGGCCTCTCTCCTGTGTGCGTTCTCTGATGGATGACCATAGATGCGTGACTCGGGAATACTTTCTGGCAAATATTACAGAGCTTTTGATGACTGTGGATTCTCTTGGGTTTAGGAGGTGCGGAATTGTTCATCAATGCTAATTGCTCTTCGGTGTGTTCAGTTTGAATATGCCGGACCCATTCCTGTGGCGTCGGGTACGTGTTTCCACAGAGGTCGCATTTCAGGGGAGGAAAATCCTTGCTGTCATCGTCAGCGTCACCCTTAAACAAACAAAAAGGAATTTTTATATAAAAATATTTCCTTTTGATACCAAGACTCAAGATTGCTCTCGGTAAGGGACCTTACTTACTTATAAATTTTATTATTTGCTTGAAAATTTTGAAATGCATATTTTGTTGCTGATAAGTCAACTGAAATCTTTTTTGGATAAAAAATATTTTTTTCTGAAAATTTGTCTCTTTAATTTAAAAGTTCATCTCTTTTTTGTAGAAATATTGCATCTTTCGTGGAAAAAATGCAACTGTTTTATTGAAAATTCAACTATTTTTTAGAAAATTTACTTTTTGTTTAAAAATTGTATTTTTCTGTAGAAAAGTCTATTGAAATCCTTTTGGATGAAAATTCAACTCTTTTTTTTATTTTATTTTTTTTTTAAATGTGTCTTACTGTTTTCAAATTTTACCTGCCCTGGAAGAAATTACATCTTTTTTGGATGAAAATGCAACTTTTTGGTTTAAAATGCAACAATTTTGTTGAAATGTCTTACTTTTTGGTTAAACATTCTTCTGTTTTGTTGAAAATTTAACAATTTTGTAGAATATCTATTTTTTGGTTAAATTTAATATTTTGGTGCTGAAAAGAGAACTGAAATCTTTTTGGTCCTTTTGGTTTGAAAATCCATCGTTTTTAGTGTAAGATTCAACTATTTGGTTGAAATTAACATTTTCCTTGAAAATTCACATTTTCGAGATGAAAATTTAACTACACCATTATTGGTTGAAAAAGGATCGTTTTTAGTTGAAAATTTGACAATTTGGTTGAATATTCATCTTTTTGGTCGAAAATAATTTTTTTTTTCAATTGAAAATTCAACTATTTCCTTTTGGTTTGAAAATTCATCGTTTTTAGTTTAAGATTCAACTATTTGGTTGAAATTAACATTTTTCTTGGAAATTCACATTTTCGAGATGAAAATTTAACTGTTTTGTAGAAAATTCGTCTTTTTGGATCAAACTTTCAAATTTTTGTTGGAATTTTTTTAGTTTTCAAATTGAAAATTATTTTTTTTTTAACTGAGAATTTAACTATTCTGTTGTTACTTAAAAATTGATTGTTTTATTGAAAATTCAACTATGATTTCAAATTTAACCTGCCCTGGAAGAAATTACATCTTTCTTGGATGAAAATGCAACTTTTTGGTTTAAAATTCAACAATTTTGTTCAAAAGTCTTACTTTTTGGTTGAAAATTCTGCCGTTTTGTTGAAAATTTAACAATTTTGTAGAAAATTTATTTTTTGGTTGAATTTATTATTTTGGTGTTGAAAAGAGAACTGACATCTTTTCTGGATGAAAATTCAACAATTTAAAAAAAAAAAAATTTTTTTTTTAAATTCATTTGTTTTAGGAGAAATTTCATGTTTCTTGGATAAACATGCAACCGTTTGGTTGAAAATAAAACTATTTTGTTAAAAAGTCATACTTTTGGTTGAAATTCGACTGTTTTGTTGAAAATTTAACTATTTCGTATTTAATTCATTTTTTGTTTAAAATTTATATTTTGGTGTTAAAAAATGACCTGGAAGCTTTTTTGGATGAAAGTTCAACTTTAAAAAAAGATTTGTCCTTTTTTACTAAAAATTCATCTGCTTTAGTATAAATTTCATCTTTCTTGGATAAAAATTGAAATACTCGGTAGAGAATTCAACTATTTCGTCAAAAATACATACCTTTTGTTTGAAAAAAGTCGTCTTTTCGAATTAAAAATTCAATTTTGTTCGTAGAAATTTTTTTTGTTAAAAAATTCATATTTTGATTTTGAATAGTCAACAGAAATCTTCTTTGGATGAAAAATATTTTTTTTTTCTGAAAATTTGTCTTTTTAATTTAAAAGTTCATCTCTTTTTTGTAGAAAAATGGCAACTTTCTTGGTCAAAAATGCAACAGTTTTATTGAAAATTGAACTATTTTCTAGGAAGTTGACTTTTTGTTTGAAATTTGTATTTTTCTGTAGAAAAGTCTATTGAAATTCTTTTAGGTGAAAATTCAACTCTTTTTTTTGAAAATGTGTGTTTCTGATTTCAAATTTCACCTGCTTTAGAAGAAATTAGATCTTTTTTGGATAAAAATGCAACTTTTTGGTTTAAAATTCAAAAATTTTGTTGAAAAATCTTACTTTTTGGTTGAAAATTCCGCTATTTTTTTGAAAATTTGTTTTTTTTATTTATTTAAAAATTCATTTGTTTTAGGGGAAATTTCATCTTTCTTGGATAAACAATAAACATGCAACTGTTTGGTTGAAAATTAAAATATTTTGTTAAAAAATCATACTTTTGGTTGAAAATTAATTTTTTGTTTAAAATTCATATTTTGGTGTTAAAAAATGATCTGGAAGCTTTTTTGGATGAAAGTTCAACTTTAAAAAAAGATTTGTCCTTTTTTACTAAAAATTCATCTGCTTTAGTACAAATTTCATCTTTCTTGGATAAAAATTCAAATACTCAGTATGAAAAATTCAATTTTGTTCGTAGAAACTTTTTTTTAAAAAAATTCATATTTTGATTTTGAAAATTCAACTGAAATCTTTTGTGGGTGAAAAATATTTTTTAATGCAAATTTTTCTTTTTAATTTAAAAGTTAATCTCTTTTTTGTAGAAATATTGCATATTTCGTGGACAAAAATGCAACTGTTTTATTGAAAATTGACTTTTTGTTTAAAATTTGTATTTTTCTGTAGAAAAGTCTATTGAAATCTTTTTGGATGAAAGTTCAACTCTTTTTTTTTATTTTATTTTATTTGTTTGAAAATGTGTCTTTCTGATTTCAAATTTAACCTGCCCTAGAAGAAATTACATCTCTCTTGGATAAAAATGCAACTTTTTGGTTTAAAATTCAACAATTTTGTTGAAAAGTCTTACTTTTTGGTTGAAAATTCTGCAGTTTTGTAGAAAATTTATTTTTTGGTTGAATTTAATATTTTGTTGTTGAAAAGAGAAGTGAAATCTTTTCTGGATAAAAATTCAACTATTTTTTTGCAATTTTTATTTATTTAAAAATTCATCTGTTTTAAGAGAAAGATGAATTTTCAACTAAAAAATGATAAATTTTCAAACAAGAAGATTAATTTTCAAATGAAAAGATTAATTTTCCACCAAAAAATTCAATTTTTTAACAAAATACATAAATTTTTAACGAAATAATTTACTTTTTAATTGAAGAAGACAAACAAATGAAAAACATTCAAAGGGAAAAAAAAAGTTTTCAATCAAACAGCTCATTTTTCAATCAAAGAAATTAATTTTGAATTAAAACGATGAATCTTCAAAAAAAAATTTAACAAAAGAATCTAATTTTCAACCAAATAATTTTATTTCCAACCCAAAAGATGAATATGTAATAGAAATGATAAATATTTAACTGGAATACTTGAATTTTTAACCGAATAGAAGAATTTTTAAACAAGAAGATTAGTTTTCAAATGAAAAGATAACTTTTTACAAATAATATAATTTTTCTAACAAAATACATGAACTTTGAACCAAATAGTTGAATTTTCACAAAAAAAAAAAAAAAAGATAAATTGATTTTTAACAAAGTAGTTATTCAACCAGAGAAGAATTTTAAATTAAAATGATGAATCTTCAACTTTTCTAAATTGATGATGAATTTTTAAACAAGAAGATTAATTTTCAAATAAAAAGATTAATTTTCCACCAAAAAATGCAATTTTTTAACAAAATACATAAATTTTTAACGAAATCATTTACTTTTTAATTGAAGAAGACAAACAAATGAAAAACATTCAAAGGAAAAAAATAGTTTTCAATCAAACAGCTCATTTTTCAATCAAAGAAATGAATTTTTAATTAAAACGATGAATCTTCAAAGAAAAAGTTAACAAAAGAATCTAAAATTGAATTTTTAACCGGATATCAGAATTTTTAAACAAGAAGATTAACTTTCAAATAAAAAAATAACTTTTTACAAAAAATATAATTAAAAATATATAATCAAAAATTAAAATGATGAATCTTCAACTTTTCTAAATTGACGAAAATTATTAAAATAATAAAAACTTGAATTTGGCTACGATCAGAAGTTAATTCCCGGCTTTTTAATTAAATTCCCGGTCATTTACTGACATTTTCCGATGAAGTCGCCACCCTAAATATTAAAGTCTGTGTATTGCAATCTATAAAATAATTGGTGAAGTCTATAAAAAATGCATAGAAATCTCTTTATTTACTGTGTAATAAATAAAAGATAAATAAAAAACTTTTCAGTAGCAAGGTTTCTTCTGAACGAGATGTTTCTTTTATAATAGACTAAAAAATTTAAGGGACGACTGAAAAATCCCGAAAAATAAAATTCCCGACACTGCAAAATTACCGAATTGGAAAATTCCCGAATAATAAAATTTACGAATAATAAAATTGCCGAAAAATAAAAATCCCGAATTGGAAAATTCCTGAATAATAAAATTCCCGAATAATAAAATTGCTGAAAAATAAAAAACCCGAATTGGAAAATTCCCGAATAATAAAATTCGCGATCAATAAAATTCCCGAATTATAAAATTCCCGAGTTGGAAAATTCCTAAATAATAAAATTCCCGAACATTTTATAATATGGCCGAATTGGAAAATTCCCGACAGTTTATAATATTGCCAAATTGGAAAATTCCCGAATAATAAAATTCCCGAAAGAAAATTGCCGCGTTATAAAATATCCTAATTGGAAAATTCCCTTATTGTAAAATTCCCGAATTTAAACAATTAAAATTGTTTTATAAATATATTTTGGTAAATAAAAATACAATAATAAAATATTATTTTGAAGATTTATTTTTTATGTTTAAAATTTCAAAAATTATCATTCATGTGAAATAACAATAATTGAAAATAATATATTTCTGGGTGACAATTTTTTTCTGTTGAGAATGTCACACTCCGATTGAACAATTTTTTTCCGTTGAGAAAAAAAATTGTCACCCAGAAAGATATTATTTTCAATTATTGTTATTTTACATGAATGACAATTTTTGAAATTTTAAAAATAAAAAATAAATCTTCAAAATAATATTTCATTATTGTATTTTTATTTACCAAAATATATTTATAAAACAATTTTAATTGTTTAAATTCGGGAATTTTCCAATTAGGATATTTTATAATTCGGCAATTTTCTGTCGGGAATTTTATTATTCGGGAATTTTCCAATTCGGTAATATTATAAACTGTCGGAAATATTATTATTCGGGAATTTTCCAATTCGGTCATATTATAAAATGTTCGGCAATTTTATTATTCGGGAATTTTCCAATTCGGGATTTTTATTTTCCGGCAATTTTATTATTCGTAAATTTTATTATTCGGGAATTTTTCAATTCGGTAATTTTGCAGTGTCGCGAATTATCTTTTTCGGGATTTTTCAGTCGTCCCAGATTTAAATTACTTTTCGCATTTCAATACAAAAATCTGTTAAAAACAAAAATTAATTCAAGGTTCTCGTGAAAAATTCAAGGAGATTTCCAGGTTTTCCAGGTTCAACAAAAATTCAAGGAGAATTCCAGGTTTTCAAGGTCGCTAGACACCCTGGTAAAGTGATCATTCCGTTCACTTCGCCCGCCAGGACATATTTTTATCCTATTGCACATAGAACACAACACTCTTTTGATATTTTTGCACACTTATATTTATTTTTATTTATCTCTTGCCGCACAGATTTTAATTAATAATTGTTTAATGCATGAATAAATATGAATAAATAAACATAAATGTGTAAAAAGATAAGAATAGTGTTGAGTTCTATGTGAAAAGGGATGAAAATATGCCCTAGCGTGCCCAGTAAACGGAACTGCTACTTTGTGGTCATGCGGTCCGCTAGGGCGAGGGTTCAAGCTTTGTGTGATGATTTTGTGACGAATGGGAGTAATAAACTATTCAAAATAGGGTGACGTAATTTTTTAAGGGCTTTTAAAGTACCTTTCGCCTTTTTCTTCGATTTTCTGTCATGTCGGCGTGCGTGAATTCTATGTGTCGAACCCAATCGGAAGGTCGGTTGAAAGTCTGGCTGCACATATCACATGTCAGTGGTGTATATTCCTCTTCTTCGATGTCTCCATCCTCGTCTGCACTATGTACGATTTCCTGGAATTAAGAAAAAAAAGTGGTGAGACTAATTTTCTTTTGAAATTTTAGACTTTAAATTATCCAAAATGTTTTTGAAATTTAAGACAGGACTCACAGGCTTGATGTCAATGTCATGATCGATCGTGAGTGAATCCGAAGGATCCATCGACTCATCCCAATCAATCGGTTCATCCTTCACGAGAAGATCCAAATTCAACTCCTGTAAAGAAAAAGAAATTGTGAATAAATGTGAAAAGGATAAAAATATGCCCTAGGGGTCATTCACATTGTTTAAATTTCGCGGGAAAATTCATCACTTCAAATTGGAAAGGGCGCTAAATTTAAACGATAAAAGAAGTCAAAGTAATGGAAAACATATTATTCGCACTAAATTGTGCTACAATATCCTAATTTATAAATTCTTCTAAGTATGAAACCAACCATACACATACAAAATTAATATTATTAATGCAAAACAAAATTTTGTTTCTAAATATATTTAAAACACTTTTTAGTTGTGTTTTCAAGTGAAAAAGATAAATTTTCAACCGAAGAAATGAATTTTTAACTAAAATTATGAATCTTCAGCCAAAAATACAATGATTTTTCAACCAAATAGTTAGTTGAATTTTCAACCCAAAAGATTAATTTTCTATCAAAAAAGACTCATTTTCAACAAAGTTTATGAATTTTCATCTGAAAAAATCAATTTTCAACCAAGATCAGAATAGCTAAAGTTTGAGAAAAATAAATGTTCAACAAAAAAAAAAAAGAATTTTCAAAAAC
>CAKNXH010080160.1:2060-13776 GCA_932178445.1 Andricus quercusramuli | reverse complement strand
GTGGGAGAAAAATGTCAATTTTCCTATATTGGGCTATAAATTTGTATGGCTATCTGCCACCACAATTTGAATAGTGAAAATGAAAAAATAGTTTGAAAAGCAATAAAATTGATTGATTGTCGTAAAAAAGACTGGTGAACTACATTTCGAAAGTAACTAAGAAAATAACGGGTTTTATAGTAACTAGTTAAAACGAACTAGTTACTTCCCATACCTGGAAGTTAAACTATTTGTTTAAAATTTGTCTTTTTGGTTTGAAAATGGTAGAAAATTCAAACATTTGGTTTAAAATTAACTTTTTTGTTGGAAATTTAACTCTATTGTTGAAAATTCGTCTTTTTGGTTTAAAAATCGTAGAAAATTAAATTATTTGATTTAAAATTAGTTTTTTTTCTTGAAAATTCAAATATTTTGTTTAAAAGATGTCGTTTTGGCTTGAAAATAGTAGAAAAATAAACTATTTGGTTAAAAATTAACTTTTTTGTTGGAAATGTAACTCATTGGTAGAAAGTCCAACTAATTGGTTAAAAAGCAATTTTTTTATGTTAAAAATTCATCATTTGGCTCGAAAATTCAACTGTGTTATAGAAAATTCTTCTTTTTTTTCTTGGTTCAAAATTCGACTTTTTCTTTTGATAATTGATCTTTTTGGTAAAATATCTCTTTTTTTGTTGTTGAAAATTCTATTTTGGTACAAAAATTATCTGAGTTGGTTCAGGATTAAACTTTTTTTTTGAAAATTCGTCGTTTTTGGTTGAATTCGACTGTGTTTGATTTCAAATTAAAATCTGTTATTTTTGTAGAAATAAATGGTAGTTTTCGTTAAGAATTCATCTATTTTGGTTGAAAATTAATTTATATGTGAAAAATTCAACTATTTTTGTAGAAAGATCAACTAGTTGGCTGCAAAATAACGAACATTTTGGTTGAAAATTCATGTTTTCTGTTTGAAAATTAAACTCATTTTTTGAAAAGTGTTCTTTTCTGGTTGAAAATTTAATTACTTGGTTGAAAGTTGAACTTGATTTAAAGTTTATTCTTAAAAATTATGATGTTTGGTTGAAGATTCATAATTTCAGTTGGAAATTCATCTCTTTGGTTAAAAATTGCACTATTTTGTTTTAAATTCGTTTTTTTTTTGTAGAAAATTAAACTATTTGGTTGAAAATTAACTTTGTTGTTGGAAATGCAACTCTTTTGTTGACAATTCCTCTTTTTGGTTTGAAAATAGTAGAAAATTCAACTATTTGGTTGAAAATTAACTTTTTTGGTGTTAATATTTTCAAAATATAAAATCGAGCATTTAGTTGAAAATTTATGTGTTATGTTAAAAATATTTAACAAAGTTCAAAAGTCGGCTTTTTCATTAGAAAATTTATCGTTTTGGTAAAACAATCTCTTTTTTTTTGTTACTGAAAATTCAACTATTTTGGTTCAAAATTAATTTGATTTATTTGAGGATTCAGCTACATATTTTGTTGAAAATTCGTTTTTTTTCGTTAAATCCAACTTTGTTTGATTTCAAATCAAAAACTTGTTTGGTAGAAATAAATTGTATTTTATGTTGAGAATTCATCTATTTTGGTTGAAAATTCATGTATTTATTAAAAATTTAACTTTTTTGGTAGTAAATTCAACCAGTTGGTTGAAAAATAACAAAAATTGTTTTAAATTCATATTTTCGATTTAAAAATTTAACTCTTTTGTTGAAAATTCGTCTTTTTGGTTTGGAAGTGGTAGATTATTAAACTATTTGGTTGAAAATTATTATTTTAGTTATGCAAAACAAACTATTTGTTTGAAAATTCATTTATTGGGTGTAAAATTCATTTTTTTTTTTAAATTCAAATATTTTAGTAGGAAGTCCAACTATTTGGTTAAGAGGTATTTTTTTGTTGTTGAAAATTCATCATTTGGCTCGAAAATTCAACTGTGTTATCGAAAATTCGTCTTTTTTTTCTTGGTTCAAAATTCGACTTTTTCGTTTGATAATTGATCTTTTTTGGTAAAAAATATCTTTTTTGTTGTTGAAAATTCTATTTTGGTACAAAAATTATCTGAGTTGGTTCAGGATTAAACTTTTTTTTTTGAAAATTTGTCGTTTTTGGTTGAATAAGACTGTGTTTGATTTGAAATTAAAATCTTTTTTTTTTTTTGGTAGAAATAAATTGTTGAAAACGTAACTACTCGGTTGAAAGTTGAACATGATTTAAAGTTTATTTTTGAAAATTATGATGTTTGGTTGAAGATTCATAATTTTAGTTGAAAATTCATCTCTTTGTTTGAAAATGTAACTATTTTGTTTTAAATTCGTTTCTTTGATAGAAAATTAAACTATTTGGTTGGAAATTACCTTTTTTGTTGGAAATTTAACTCTTTTGTTGACAATTCATTTTTTCGTTGGTTTGAAACTAGTAGAAAATTCAACTATTTGGTTGAAAATTAACTTTTTTAGTGTTAATATTTTTGGTATATAAAATGAAGCATTTAGTTGAAAATTCATGTGTTTTGTTGAAAATTTAACCATTTTTGTAGCTCGACCAACTATTTGATTGAAAAGTATCTTCATCCTTTTTTTTCATTCATCCTTCTGGCTTGAAAATTCGATTGTTATGTAAAATTAATCTGATTTGGTTGAGGATTCAGCGACATATTTTGTTGAAAATTCGTCTTTTTTCGTTGAATTCAACTGTATTTGATTTCAAATTAAAACCTTTTTTGGTAGAAATACATAAATTGTATTTTTAGTTGATAATTTATCTGTTTTGGTTAAAAATGCATGCATTTATTGAAAATTGAACTTTGTTGGTAGTAAGTTCAACCAATTGGTTGAAATAAAAACGATCATTTTTAGAAAATTCATATTTTCGGTTTGAAAATTCAACTCTTTTGTTGAAATATATTCATAATTTTAGTTGAAAATGTAACTATTCTGTTTCGAATTAATTTTTCTTTTATGTAGAAAATACAAATATTTTGGTAAAAAATAAAACTATTGGGTTAAGAAGTAATTTTTTTGTTGGGAATTGAACTCTTTTGATGAAAATTTGTCTTTTTTGGTTGAAAATGTAACAATTGGTTGAAAGTTGAACTACTTTGTTAAAAATACGGTTTCACTTCTAAGTATACAATATATAATAGTATAAAATACAATAAAATAAATAAAAACACAATACATAATAATTTTCTACAAAAATAGATGAATCTTTAAATACATGATTTTTCAGCAAAATAGTTAAATTTTTAACTGAATAAATCGATTTCCAACTAAAATGAGTCATCTTTAACAACCAAAAAATGAACACTCAACCAAGAAGATTAATTTTGTACCAAAAAGAGGTATTTTCAACTAAATACATGAATTTTCTGCTAAAAAAAGTACATTTTCAACCCAACATAGATTAGCTATATTTACAGTTATAATAAATAATTTTTAACAAAATATTTAAATTTTCAAAGAAATGAATTTTTAACTGAACACGGAGTAGTTAAGCTTTAGTTAAAAAAAAATGTGAACGAAAAAATAATAATTTTCAACATAATAGGCAACTATTTTCTTGAATTTTTATCAAAAGAAATTAATTTTCATTTATAATGAAGAATATTTAATTTAAAAAATTAATTTTGAATCAAATAGTAGAATTTTTGACCAAAAAGTTCAATTTTGAACTAGAACATATCAATTTTTAACCAAGAAGATGAATTTTCAACTAAAATGATAAATTTTTAACTGGAATAGTTAAATTTTAAGCAAAGAAGATTAATATCTACAAAAAATACGAATTTTCAACTAAAAAAGGTAAATTTTGAACCCAAAATGGAAGAGCTATATTTACAGTTAAAAAAATTTAATTTTTGAACATAAAAAGTGAATTTGTAAGAAAATAGTTAAATGTTCAACCAAAGAAATGAATTTTCAGTCAAATACTTGAATTTCCAAATAAGGAAGATTGATTTTCAACCAAACACAGAGCATGTACTTAAATTTTCAATTTAAAAAAATTTCAGCAAAAAAAGAAAATAATTTGCAACCAAAAATAAAGAATTTTCTACAAAATAAGTAAAATTTTTGTTAATTTTTATACAAAGAAACAAATTTTTAACTATAATGATGAATCCTCATAGAAAAAATTAATTTGGAACCAAATAGTAGATTTTTGACCAAATAGTTTAATTTTAAATTAAAGCGTATCAATTTCCAACTAGAAATTGAATAGTTATATTTTCAGTTTAAAAAAAAAAACTATTTTTTAACTAGAAAAAAAATGAATTTTTAACTAAATAGATAAATTTGTAACCAAAGACATTAATTTTCAGTAAAATACATGAATTTTCAACTAAAAAAAAAAAAACTAAAAAATTCTCGACCAAAAAAGAAATAGTTGAATTTTTAGTTAATAAGTTAATTTTCAACCAATTAAAAACCAAGTAGTTACATTTTTAATACAAAAAATATTAAATTTCGACAACAAATGAATTTTTAAACTAAAAGATTAATTTTTTCTTTTTAACAAAATTGTTGAATTTTGAACAAAATAATAAAATCGTGTGATAATTCATTTTTAATCTCATTTGAATTCCCATGAAATACTTGGAGATTTATTTAAGTCCTTTAAATCTTGCAAAATTCCTTGAAATACCATAAAAGGCTTCAAAATCTTTAAAATCGCTAGGAATGTCTTGAAATTTAATATAATTTATTTTACAAAGTTATATCGAAATCAATTTAATATAAGTTAAAATTAACTTATTAATTAAAGTTCTTCAAAAAAACGTTCAAATCCCTAAAAATCTTACGAAATTCCTTGAAATCCTTGGAAATCCCATGAAATCCAAACCAAACAGTTTTTTTTTCTACCAAACTGTTTAATTTTCAAATCAATATTTTTTTTAACCAAATATTTTAATTTCTTATCAAATTTTTTTAACCCAATATTTCAATTTTCAGTCAAATTTTGTTAAAACAAAAGTTAATTTTCAATCAAATAGTTTGATTTTCTTCCAAATTGTTGAATGTTAAAGCCAAAAAGACGAATCGTATATAACCAGTTGAATTTTCAACCCCGAAATATGACTTTTCAAGAAACAAGTTAATTTTTTACCAAATAGTTAAATTTTCTAATAAATCAACCAGTTGGTTGAAAAAAACGAACATTTTTAGAAAACTCATATTTTCGTTTTGAAAATTCAACTCTTTTGTTGAACTGTATTCATAATTTTAGTTGAAAATTTCTCTATTTTGTTTCGAATTAATTTTTCTTTTATGTAGAAAATACAAATATTTTGCTAGAAAATAAAACTATTGGGTTAAAAAGTAATTTTTTTGTTGGGAATTGAACTATTTTGTTGAAAATTTGTCTTTTTTGGTTGAAAATGTAACAACTTGGTTGAAAGATGAACTACTGTGTTAAAAATACGGTTTCACTTCTAAGTATAAAATATACTATTTTATGAATGATCATCTTCGTTATTTTGATTTTTAAATTATAAAATTAAGGAAGTGAACAAAATAACTTTTTAGGTAACTTGAAGTTACTTTATCTAGTAACTGTAACTAGTTACTTAAAAAAATGTGTGAAATTGTGAATAAATCTAAAAAAGGATGAAAATAAGCCCTAGCGTGTCCAGTAAACGGAACGGTCAATAGGTTGTCACTTTACGGTCAATAGGTTGTCACTTTACGGTCAATACGTTGTCACTTTACGGTCAATAGGTTGTCACTTTACGGTCAATAGGTTGTCACTTTACGGTCATTCAGTTGCGTAACCGTTCCGTTCACGAGATCCGCTAGGGTGAGCTTTGATTAAAATAAAAAAAAAAGAGTTACCACAATGTATGGTGAATTGGTGTTGGCCCCAAAGTGGCAAGTTTGGAAAATGTGGCTCAAATACGAAGAGCAAGCGGCAAGAACAAATCGGTGAGCAGCCACATGTCTTCCGCATGACGTTGCCAATAAGACATCAGCAAAAGATTCAGAGTGGAGCAAAGTTGCAACCGAACTATGAAGATGAGCACTGTAGCTGTGCCATTTCAGCTGATAGTTTTCTGAAGCGGCGATAGACATTTTTTCTGCGAAAATAAAAATATAATTAGCTTTTTTGCCGATTAAACCCAAGCGGACCGCGTGGCCACATAGTGTCCGTTTGGTTCACTGGGCACGCTAGGGCATATTTATATCCTTTTTCATATTTATTCACAATTTCACATAAAACTCAACACTATTTTCATTTTTCTACACATTTATGTTTATGTACTTGTTGTTGTGTTTAAAAATGTATTATTAAAGACTGTATGCGGCAACCCGACGCGCAAGATTGCCAGCGAATACAAGAATAAATAAAAATATATAAGTAAAAATGTGTGAAAAGATAAATAGTGTCGAGTTCCATGTGAAATTGTGAATAAATGTGAAAAAGGAGGAAAATTTGCCCTAGCGGGCCCAGCGAACGGAACAGTCTCTATGTGGTCGCGCGGTCCGCTAGGGAAGCTACGATTAACTATAAAATATTGAATAATTATGAACTATAATCCATGTAATCCCTTGTAATCCTCCCTTACAACAAAATATTATAGGAAATTCTATATAAATCTATAATGAGTTTCTTATAATGAAATACTTATAATTTAAAAAATTGATATTAAATATAGGGAAAACAGAAACAAATTACACAATTTCAAAAGAGTTAAAAGATTTCAAATACTTCAATGGATTGCAACGAATTTCAAGGAATTTTGTGGAATTTTGTGGAATTTCTAAGGATTTCAAGGAATTTCGTAAGATTTCGAAATATGTCAAGCTCGATTACAAGAGATTTCAGAGGATTTCAAAGATTTCCAAACATTTCCGGAAATTTTAAAAGATGGCAAAGGATTTTAAGAGATTTAGAAAATTTAAAGGGATTTTAAATAATTTTGTAGGATTGCAATAGATTTAAAATTTCAAGGGATCCGCAGAATTTTAACGTTTTTTAAAATTGAACTTATATTCAAGGGATTTCAATCTTTTTTAGTTGGAAATTCCTCTTCTTGGTTAAAAATTCAACGGTTTGGTTTAATGTTAAACTCTTTTGTTGAAAATTCATTTTTTTTAAGATTCATATTTTTAGTTGAATATTCATCTCTGTGATTGAAAATTCGTCTTTTTTGGTTGAAAAACTAATGACTTGGTTGAAAATTCAACTACTTTGAAAATTCAACTATTAGATAGAAAAAAAAATTTTTTGTTGAAAATTCAACTGTTTTGTAGAAAATTGAGCTATTTGGTTAACATTTTTATCATTTTCAGTTGAATATTCAACTATTTGATTTCAAATTCATATATTTTGTGGAAAGTTCGTCTTTTTCGTAGAAAAATAATGTTCTGACAATGAGTTCAAAAATCATCTTTTTGGTTAACAAATCAAATATTTGGTTTAATGTTGAACTCTTTTGTTGAAAATTATTTTTTTCTAAGCTTTATAATTTTAGTTGAGAATTTATCTCTTTGGTTGAAAATTAACCTATTTGTTTTAAAATTCGTTTTTTTCTGGCTGAAAATTCATTTTTTGACTGAAAATGTAACTACTCAATTTTCGGTTAAAAAATAATTTTTTTAAATTGAAAATGTATTTTTTCTAGCTGAAAATTCAACTTCTCTGTTAAATATTCATATTTACGGGTTGAAAATTCAACTTTTTTGTAGAAAATTAGTATTTTTTGGATTGAAAATTCAACTAATTGGTTGATAATTCAACTATTTTAGTTTAAAATTAAACTATTTATCAGAAAATTTAACTATTTGGTAAAAAAGTAACTTTTTTCTTGAAAATTCATATTTCACGGTTGAAAACTCAACTGCTTTGTATACAATTCGTCTTTTTGGCTTTAACATTCAACAATTTGGAAGAAAATTAAACTATTTAGTTGAAAATTAACTTTTGGGCGAACAAAATTTGACTGAAAATTGAAATATTGCGTTTAAAAAATTGGTAAAAAATTGAAATATTTGGTTAAAAAAAAATATTTATTTGGAAATTAAACTGTTTGGCAGAAAAAAAAACTTTTTGGTCCGGATTTCATGGGATTTCCAAGGATTTCAAGGAATTTCGTTAAATTTTTAGGGATTTGAACGTTTTTTTAAAGAACTTTAATTAATAAGTTCATTTTAACTTATATTCAATTGATTTCGATATAACTTTGTAAAATAAATTTTTTTTAAATAAATTTAAAGGATTTAATTAAATCTCCAAGTATTTAATGGAAATTCAAATGAGATTAAAAATGAATGAATACACAATTTTATTATTTTGTTCAAAATTCAACAATTTCGCTAAAAAGAACAAATTAATCTTTTAGTTTAAAAATTCATTTGTTGTCGAAATGTAATCTTTTTTTGTATTAAAAATGTAACTACTTGGTTTTTAATGGGTTGAAAATTAACTTGTTAAATAAAAATTCAACTATTTCTTTTTTGTTCGAGAATTTTTTAGTTTTTTTTTAGTTGAAAATTCATGTATTTTACTGAAAATTAATGCCTTTGGTTACAAATTTATCTATTTAGTTAAAAACTCATTTTTTTCTAGTTAAAATATAGTTTGTTTTTTTTAACTGAAGATATAACTATTCAATTTGTGGTTGGAAATTGATACTTTTTAGTTAAAAATTAAACTATTTGGTCAAAAATCTACTATTTGGTTCAAAATTAATTTTTTTTCTGAGGATTCATCATTATAGTTAAAAGTTTGTTTGGATAAAAATTAACAAAATTGTTGACTTTTTTGTAGAAAATTCTTTCTTTTTGGTTGCTAATTCTTTTTCTTTTTGCTGAATTTTTTTTAATTGAAAATTTAACTACATACTCTGTGTTTGGTTGAAAATCTATCTTTTTTACTTGGAAATTTAAGTATTTTATCAAAAAATTAATATCTTTGGTTAAAAATTCCACTATTTTCTTACAAATTCACTTTTATGTTCAAAAATTAAATTTTTTCAACTGTAAATATAGCTCTTCCAATTTGGGTTAAAAATTTACCTTTTTTAATTGAAAGTTCATGTATTTTGTTGAAAATTCGCATTTTTTTGTAGAAATTAATCTTCTTTGTTTAAAATTTAACTATTCCAGTTAAAAATTTATCATTTTAGTTGAAAATTCATCTTCTTGGTTAAAAATTGATATGTTCTAGTTCAAAATTGAACTTTTTGGTCGAAAATTCTACTATTTGATTCAAAATTAATTTTTTTTATTCAATATTCTTCATTATAAATGAAAATTAATTTCTTTTGATAAAAATTCAAGAAAATAGTTGCCTATTATGTTGAAAATTATTTTTTTTCGTTCACATTTTTTTTAAACTGAAGTTTAACTACTCCGTGTTTGGTTAAAAATTCATTTCTTTGATTGAAAATTCAACTATTTTGTTAAAAATTAATTATTTTAACTGTAAATATAGCTAATCTATGTTGGGTTGAAAATGTACTTTTTTTAATCTTCTTGATTGAATGTTCATTTTTTTTTATTAAAGATGACTAATTTTAGTTGGAAATCGATTTCTTCAGTTAAAAATTTAACTATTTTGCTGAAAAATCATGTATTTCAAGATTCATCTATTTTGGTAGAAAATTATTCTTATGGGATGAAAATTTATATTTTTGGTTGAAAAAATTCTTTCTTGTAATTTCAAGGAAAAGAAGAAGAATTTTTAAGGATTTTCAAAGAAGAATACGAATTTTGTAGGATTTTCTAAGACTTCAAGGCATTTCGAGAGAACTTTAAGAAACACGTGAAATTAAATGAAATTTTGGAAAATGTTTAGCGATTCCATAAATTTTAATGGTAATGGTACAATAAAAAATAAAGATATTTGAAGGAATTTCAGAATATTTAAAGAATTTTTTTGAATTTCCAAGAATTTCAAATATTTCTAGGGATTTAAAAGTTTTTTAAAGAGAATTTTGGAATATAAATTAAAATAAATTGCAAGGGATTCTTAACGATTTCATCAATTTTAAGGGATTTTAAGGCATTTCGAAGATCTTCACAAGATTTAAAGGATTTTATTGAATCTCCAAGAATTTCAAAGGAGTTCAAAGATTTCTAGAGATTTTAAAGTTTTTTTTATAGAACTTTGATGAATACGTTTCATTGTTTACGATTTCCATAAATTTTGAGGGATTTCAACAATTTTCTAGATAACTTTAGGAAATAAATTAAATTTTATGACAAGTGATTTTTATGGATATGAACAATTTGAAGGGGTAAGAAGAAATTAAACAATTTTCGAAAGATTTGAAAAATTATAAGTTATTCAAAAAGATTGCAAAGATATAAGGGATCAAGCTGCAGAATCAAAAGTAAACAAAACCTTAAGATAAGAATTTATGAATGCTCCTCACATTTCGTGAATCTCAAATAATTAAATTTTCTTGTAAATCCAATTAATTTTTATTTGGTAAATTCTGAAAAAATTAATTGCCTGGCCGAAACTGAATTTCTTCAAATATTTAGTTGGGAGAGACTACATTCAAAGGTGGTTTCTCGATCTACAGAATACTAAAAGTGTTCGAAACACCAGGTGGACAATTACCCACTTCCGTTATGGAATTCTCGATCCGACCATTTCTTGTGTATAGATCTCAGAGAAAAGTTGAGAATAATATTTACTTTAAATGAAATGATCGGTTAAATAAATTGACAATTTTTAATAATTTAGTATTTGCAATGCTTGGATTTTTTTATTAAATATAATTTTAATGTATCTTTGACAGTCCTAGATCTCAAGTAAATATTGCTCAATTGTATTTTACGATAAATTTTTTTTTTTTTGTAAAAATATATTTATTTTTATTACAAGTATTGTAGAATTAAAGTTTACCACCCTCAGAAAAACTTTAATAATTTGTTTCCCGCTTGGGTAATAACACAAAAAGAATAAAAAATAATGAACGTTATGAAAAAATGGACGCAAAAAAATAATCAGTTCTTATGTTTAATTTATTAATTCTTTTCACAACTCATTTTCAACATTTACAAATAAAAATAAATAAGAAACAACAACAAAAAATAAATTTTTTATTGGAAATTTACAAGATCTTCGTGCAGATAAAAAAAGAATGTAAAATAATTTTTAACAATTAATTTTTCCATGCCAAAAGAGATAAATTTTCAAAAACATACATGAATTTTCAACCAAATAATTGATTTTTCAACTGAAAAAGACAAATTTTCAACAAAGAATAGTATAGTTAAATTTTCAGTTAATTAATTTTTAACGACAAAAAAAAACGAATTTCAAAAAAAAAAAATAATGTTTAACAAATTAGTTCATCTTCCAACCAATTAGTTGTATTTTCCACCAAAAAAGACGAATTTTCAACAAATTAGTTAATTTTTCAAATAAAAAAGATCAATTTTTAACCAAAAATTAAACAGTTAATTTCTTAATTAAAAAAATTTATTTTCAATTAAAAAAAGACAAATTTCTAACGAAAAAGTGATTATTACTTACAGTTTCTATTAATTACAACCCTTAGCACACAAACAATTAATAAAAACATGTTTGCAAAATAAAAAAACAAACACATCTTCAAAACACCATTTCTTCAAAAGTTCAAATTTTTGAAAATTTTTAACCGAACAAAAAAATGTTCAACTAAAAATATGAATGTTCAAATAAATAATTTTCGACCAAAGGGACAAATTTTCAACTCAAAAAATTAATTTTCAACCCCCCCCCCCCCC
>CAKNXH010080157.1:16044-26695 GCA_932178445.1 Andricus quercusramuli | reverse complement strand
CTAATTTAAAACAAAATCTAGATTTTTGCAGATTTCGAACAAAAAATGTAGAAGTTTTTTAAGAATTGTGAAAGGCTTCAGAAGAATAACAAAAATTTTCTTAAGATTGCTAGGAAAATTGAAAATGATCTTGTTATTTTGAAAAATTAATTTCGAGAGAATATTTAAAAATATTTAGAAAGATTTAAAAAATTGTTAAAAATGAATGTGGAATATTTTACCGAAATTTTTCCAATTTTATAGGATTTAAAACAATGTTAAGAAAAATTCGAATTATTTTAAAAGATATGTTTAAAAGTTCTAAAAAAAAATCAAAAATAATATAAAAATGTAAAACAGTATGTAAAGTTTTCAAGATTTTAAAATACAATTTTGAAGCGTTTTAAGAATTTTTAAACTATTTAAAATTGAAATAATTAAGCTTTTAATTTAAGAAGTGTTCAGTTTATAAAAAAATGTAACTGCTCAATTTTTAATGTTTCTAGCTTAAAATTGCTTAAAATCATTTAGTTTTGAAAAATTTTTAATTCAAAGATTGATGCTTTAATTAATTCAACAAACTGAATCTTTGAACTCTACAATTTATAAAAGTTTCAATTTTTTATTTGGCAGTTTAACTGCATTTCATTTAAATTTGTTCAGTTAAAAAGTGCTAGTAGCTTCCATTTTATTGGTGTAAATTATTGAGCATTTGAATACAAAATTTTTAGATTAAAAAACTTTTAAACTTCAATTTATAAAGTTTAAAATTCAAGTCTTCCACTTTGAGTGATTTAATTTGCAGCTCAGTTTTTATTACTTAAAATGGAATTTTTTTTAGCTTTAGAGTTCGATTTTTTAAATTTCATTGACTGTGAAAAATGTTCGAGAACAGAAAAAAACCGGGAATTTTTTTCTTTGATCAAAACGGCCACCCTGAATAAGTCATATAACTAATTCAGAAATAAAAAAATCGGGGATACAGTTGGCGGTTTCAAAAACAAAACTTACTTTTTCAAATATGTTTTACTTCTTATTTAATTTTTCAGTCTTTTTCTGTTTACACTATAATTTTTTCCGTGTTCAAAACGTTTTTACGACCTGATTACCAGTTACGTCTTTACTCATAAATATGAATTATCTTTGCTGAGGAAATAGAGAGTTTGAGAACCAGGAAATTTTTAAAAGGATTTTTAAGCTTCTTCTTATCATGTAATGTTTATGGCTAGACGCACTTACGAAATAAAATTCATGCCTTGGAATTTATCCGACGGTGAGTTATTAAAATCATTATTGTCTTATTCATCTGAATTTGTGTCGTCTCTGAAAATAATTATTGTTTTTTAAATTGTTCCAGAGTTTGTCTAAAAATGTATCCTCCTTCAGGACACAAGAAGGGAATTCTGTTAATCAATTAATTATAGTATGCTGACAATGCGCAGGTTCAAAAATTAATGGAAAAGAAAGAAGGAAAAAAATTGAATTCGAAGTTGATACAAGTAACTAAGTTTCTGAAAAGTTACGTTATTTGTAACTTTTAAGGTAACTTTTTTATTATTTTAAAAAGTAACTTGGAACGTAACGTAGTTACGATTTTGCAGTAACTTGGAACATTATTTTTAGTTACTTTCAAGCTAATTTTTGTTTTTTGTATATTATTTTTTATCAGGAGAGGTTTATGGGTCAGTTATGAGTAGAAAATAAATCTCCTTTTGGTGGAAGTTTCAGCTATTTTCTTGCAAATTTGTCTTTTTCGGTTCAAAAATATCTTTTGGTAAAGAAATCTAATATAATAACATCAACTATTATATTTTTCGTTGAGAATTCATCTATTTTGGTTGAAAATTGATGTATTTTGTAAAAAGATCAACTATTTTATTGGGTGGAAAAGTAACTTTTTGTTGAAAATTCATATTTTCGATTTGAAAATACAACTGTTTTGTAGCAAATTTGTGTTCTTGGCTTGACAATGCAACAATTCAGTGGGCATTTTTTTCTTTCTTGTTTCAAAATTCGACTTTTTCGTTTCAAAAGTTATCTTTTTTAGTAAAAAAAATCTAATTTATTTTGATTGAGTATCTAACTGTTTTATTCAAAAAATTTGTTGGTTGAATTCGACTGTGTTTGATTTCAATCAAAATCTTTTTCGGTTGAAATAATATCAACTATTATATTTTTCGTTGAGAATTCATCTATTTTTGTTGAAAAGGCATGTATTTTGTAAAAAATTTAACTATTTTTGTTGTTGTTGAAAAGTAACATTTTTTTAATCCAATTTTTTTGGGTTGATAATTCAACTATCTTGGTAGAAAATTAACTTGGTTTTGTTGAGGATTCAACCATTTTGTTTAAAATTTGGAATTTTTGGTTGAGTGAACTATTTTGGTAGAAATTTCAACTATTTAGTTAAAAAATAATTAACATTTTTGGTGAAAATTCATCTCTTTTGGGAACAAAATTCTGAAGAGGGTTATCTATTTTTTTTTAATTTTTCTTTTGTGTAATGAAAATTTTACTATTTTGTTTCAAATTCGTTTTTTTTAATCACTTTTTAGTCACTTTTAAAAGAAAACAAGGCACTTGAGTTACCTTTCATTGAATAAATTAACTCATGAGTTAACCTATTTCTGAATTTTCTTGAATTCTTTTGAAATATTTTGGGGTATTTTTAAACATTCCAATGCATTTTCAAGAGTTTCAAACAGTTGTAAGGTATTTCAAAATATTTTAAAGGATTTAAAATATTTTAAAAGATTCGAAGGAATTTTGAATATATTTCAATAATTTGAAGTGATTCGAAAGAAATTGAAAGATTTTAGAGTATTTACAAAATTTCCACGGAGTTTTAAAGAGATTAAAGGTATTTCAATGGATTTGAAATATTTTAGGGTATTTTAAAATATTCCAAGTAATTGTCAAGTGGTTAAAAAATTTTCAAGAAATTTCCAAGGATTTGAAATATTTTAGGGTATTTAACAAGATTGGAAAGAATTTTGATTATATTTCAATAATTTGAAGGGATTCTAAATAATTTTAAAGATTTCAGAGTATTTTTAAAAATTTCAAGGAATTTTCAAGAGTTTTAAACAGTTTAAGGTATTTCAAAATATTTCAAAGACTTAAGATATTTTAGGTTACTTTAAAATATTCCAAAGAATTTTCAAGTGATTTAAAAATTGTTAAGAAATTTCCAAGGATTTGAAATATTTTAGGGTATTTAAAAAGATTCTAAAGAATTTTGAACATATTTCAATAATTTGAAGGGATTCTAAATAATTTAAAAGATTTCAGAGTATTTTCAAAAATTTCAAGGAATTTTCAAGAGTTTTAAACAGTTTAAGGTATTTTAAAATATTTCAAAGGATTTAAAATATTTTTGGGTATTTTAAAATATTCCAAGGAAGTCAAAAGTTAAAACATTTTAAAGAAATTTCTAAGAAAGATTTCAAAGGATTTAAAATAGTTGAGGATATTTTAAAAGTTTCGAAGGAATTTTGAATATATTTCTATAATTTCCGAGGAATTTTGAAGAGTTGAAAACAGTTTAAGGTATTTTAAAAGATTGCAAATGTTTTAAAATATTTTAGGATATTTTAAAATATTCCAAGAAATTTTCAAGCGATTAAAAAATTTGCAAGAAAATTTGAAATAAAATTTATAATTAGTGTCCTTTTTATAAAATTTCTTAACTTGAGGGTTGATTTAGGGTGGGTTCCACAAGCTCTAGAGTCTAGAGGGATGGAACATTTTCTGGGCACTATCGGAATTAAATTCTACCATTACAGGGTGCACAGTCTTACCCTTTTTTTCTTAGTTTTCCCGTTTTTCTTGAAATTCTCCCTTTTTTCCCTATTCACAAAAAACTTCCCCTTTTCTCTTTAAATTTACGATATTTGAAATTGTAACCATTATTGAATAATAATTAAAGCAATTATAGCACTTGATTACATTATTTATTAATAAATAAGGTACACATTTCAATTGCTGACCATTTTAAAAATTCAATGAATTTTTTCATATTTTTAAATTTTGGTCAATTCATTTGAATTTTTTTTTGTAATTCACCTTGAATTTTTATGCATTTCATATCATTCTGCTCGTTTCCCTAAAATTTCTCTAAATTCACTCAAATTTTATAGAAATGAATGAATGGATTTTTTCGATTTTTAAAACTTTTTCCAATTTATTTGATTTTTTAAAATTGTTTTGTAGTCATTAGTCATTTTTTAGTTAGAAATTAGTAAGGTTTCAAAGATTTGAAGAGATTTAAAATTATTTTTTGAAATTCACCCTGAATTCTTTTACATTCTGTTGAATTCCCTTGAATTTCTCTAAGCTCATTTCAAAGTTACTGAATTCATAAAAGTTTCTTCATATTTTAAAATTGTTTTCAATTCATTACATTTTTTTTTAATTCCCCTTGAATTTTTAAGAATTTCATTTCATTTCATTTGAAAATAATATATTTTGTTGAAAATTTGACGTTTTGATTGAGAATTCATCTTTGTAGGTAGGAAATTCAACTGTTTTGTTGAACATTTCTCTATTTGGACAGAAAATGCGACCTTCTGGATTGATATAATGTAATTTTTTTTTGTTAAAAATTTAATTATTTTCTTAAACTAGAAATTTCACATTTCCGTTTCTGGTTGAAATTTTTTTTCTCTTTGAAAATTAATTATTTAGTTAAAAAATCATGTATTTTGTTGAAAATTCGTATTTTTTGGTAGAAAATTCAATAGTTTGAAAGTCAATCTCCTTTGTTAAAAATTAATTTTGTTTGTGATTTATAATTTCAATTGAAAAATCATCTCTTGGATTGAAAATTTACCTATTTTGTTGAAAATTCGATTTTTAAACTGAAAATTAAAGTACTTTATTGAAAATTATTATTTTTTGGTTACTAATTAATTTCTTTCAACTAATCATTTAAGCCAATTAGTTGAATAGTCCACAATTTTGATGCTAATTTTTGTTGTTGTAAAAATTAATTTTATAAACTGTATATTTAGCTGTTCCATTTTTGTTTAATTAAAAAATTTACATAGTTGGTTGAAAATGTATACTTTTTATTTTAAAATTCAAGTATTTGATTGAAAATTTGTATTTTTTGGTAGAAAAATAATGATTTTGGTTGAAGATTCATCATTTTTAATGAAAATTCATTTCTTCCGTTGAAAATGGACTATTTCGTTGAAATTTTTCTTTTGATGTTTAAAAATAACTTTTTCTAACTGAAAATATAACTATTTCAGTTAGAAATTTTTTTTAAAATGAAAATAAATTTTTTTAATTAAAAACTATATCTTTTTATTGAAAATTTACCTATTTTTGGAAAATTCGTGTTTCGAAATTAATTTTTTTAACTGTCAATTCAAGCAATCCGTTGAATATTCCATCATTTTATATGAAAAATTATCTCTTTGGCTGAAAATTAATTTTCTAACTGAAAATTTACCTTTTAATTTTTGGTTGACAATTCATCTTTGTAGGTCGAAAATTCAACAATTTATTTCTGAAAATTCAACTATTTTTTTTTGTAATTTAGTTATTTTATTGAAAAGTAAACGTAAGTTAGCTTCAAATTCTATAACTCAGTCAATTTCAACCAGTGTTAATAAAAAAAGTTAATTACACAGGGAATTGAATTCACTTTGATTATATAAATAGAAAAAAATGGTTGGAATTTTTATTTATTTTTTATTTTTTAAAGTAAAATCAGAGATTGGAGGTTTAATAGAAATTTTGCCAATGAAACTTTTTTTTTGTTCGACTAGACACTAGACCTACAAATTCTACTATATTTCGTGAAAAGTATTTTTTCATTATAAAAAAAAGTAACTTGAAAAATTATTTTCTTTGTCCTGAAAAACCTGGAAAAGTCCTGGAATATTTATTTAAAGAAATTCTAGACACCCTGGCTTATCTTAAATTCCTCTAAATTCATTCCAGTTTTACGGAAGTCAATGGAATTTTGTTGAGTTTTAAAATTGTTTTTAATTCATTCTAATTCGTTGGAATTTAACTTGAATTGGTTTGAAGTCTTTTTTTTAATTTATCTTGATTTTTTGACCATTTGAGCGCGAAAAAAGTACCCTATGAGCGTTTTGAAAATTTTAAAAATGTTCTCAATTTATAAAACAATTTCAAAGATCTTTATGTTCAGCTATTAAAATGAAGCAGATCCAACCTCGTTCCTTATAGAGGATCTCATGAATCAAGAATAATGTTTCCAACAATAAACCTTATTCGGTGAACAATAGATACTATTAAAATACTTTGAATGCGAGTACTTATCGACCTCGATAATTACTTGTATTTATGACCAATGACCAAGTCTGATTAAAGATCCCAGGTGGATGAACTAACATCTCGATATGGTAATCTTGACCTTTTCCGAGTGAAAATAAAAGAACTCCTGGGATTTATCGTCACTTGTCGAAATATCAGTAACGCTGCCGTACGTGCTCGGTTCGGTTAATAACTTTAATAAGAATAATGACCAGAAATCACCGATCATCAGTCGGGGTCATGGCGATTCTAGTCAGCTTCGTGGACAGCATATTGACTCATTGAAAATTGCTCCTGAATGTTCACTCTGAGAAAAATTGATCTAAAAAAAGTGATGTAACGAAAATGTGTTTGGAAAGTCTCGCACTCCATTGTTTTTGAAAATCTGATTGGCTTTTGAATGATTGGAAATTGCTTCATTTATTACATTTGAAATTTAAAAATTAAGTCCGCTGCTAACTTTCAATTTCTTTACAATAGTTTGTTTCACTTGTAATCGTTGTAGCAGCGAAATATTACATTATTCTTGCACATACAGATCTTAAATTATCATCTATTTTGATCAGAGAATACAACTTTTTTAATCGGTTTCCAAATATTTCAAAGGATATGTCAAAACCCAGAAAAGTCCTTGAATTTTGCTCATGGTTCTGTAATTTTTGTTCCTTTAAAGAAAAAATAGTTTTTCAAACTTTTTCTCGGCTGAACGAAAAATTTGTTACCTTTTTAATAAGAAAGACTATTTTATCACGGTGAAAATCAAGAAACTACAATCGAAATGTTATTTGAATATTAATAGTTAGAGCAAGTGAAAAATTGGTCGGGGCAAAGTTAAGGAATTTTGAAAAAATTTGGGGCTAGTAATTATTTTTTTAGTTAGTAATTTATTTGCCTTGTATTTTTATTTCTTTTCTTACAGTTGCTTCATCCTGACGACTGTAATTGTAGTGAAGAATTTTATTATTTGCTTGCAAATTCAACAATTTTTATCAAAAAGTCATACTTTTTATTTGAAATATCTACTATTACATTATTCGTTGAGAATTCATATTTTTTTGGTAGAAAATTCATCTCTTTAGTTGAAAATGCCTTTTCAAAATTCGTAGAAAAACTAACAATAATTTTTGCGTTTGAAAAATTAATTTAAAATGAATATTTAATAAGATTTCCAACATTGTCAAAAAAGAATCTGGATGATTTTAAAAAACTTCAAAACAAATTTTAATGTATAAATTAATGTTTCTAGCTTAAACTTATATAATTTTGAAATTTAAAAAATTAAAAGTATAAAAGTAAAAATTTTGATTTTGATTTTGAGAAGCTTTTGATTAAAAAAATTTCAGTTGAAAATTCATATTTATTATTTCGAAATTGAACTAGTTGTTTGAAAATTTATGTACTTCGTGAAAAATTCGCTTCTTTGTAGAAAATTGATCTTTATGGTGGAAAATTCATCTTTTTAGTCTAAAATTCAACTATTCCAGTTGAAGATTCATCATTTTAGTTGAAAATTCATCAGTTTGGTTAAAAATTAATTCTTTCAACTGAAAATTGGAATATCCATTTTTAGTTGAAAATTGATCCTTTCATGTTCAAAATTCAAGAATTTGGATGAAAATTCGTATTTTTAATTGAAAATGTAACTGTTTCGTTGAAAATCCACATAGTTTGTTAAAAGTCGATTTTTTTGGTCGAAAATGATCTTTTTCTTTGCAAGTTAATCTTCTTGTTTAAAAATTCTTCTTTTCTGTTAAAAATGATTTTTTTTCGGTTAAAAATTCAACCAAACAAAATAAACAAAATAAATTTTCAACGAAATAGTAAAATTTTCAGTTAAAAAAAATGAATTTTCAACTAAAATAATTAATCTTCAAATGAAAAAATTTAATTTTTAACTAAATAGTTCAATTGCCAAACAAAAAAATGAATTTTTAACGAAAATGATTAATCTTCAAACAAAAAAATGAATTTTTAAACAAATAATATAAATTTTCAACGAAATAGTAAAATTTTCAGTTAAAGAAACGTATTTATAACTGAAAAGTTCGATTGTCAACCAAAGAAATGAATTTTTAACTAAAATGATGAATCTTCAACCAAAAAATGGAATTTGGTACAAAAATTGTGAATCTTCAACTAAACAAAATCAGTGTTCAACAAAACAGAACAATTTTCAGTTAAAGACATGATTTTTTGACTAAATTTATCCATCTTCAACCGGAAAATTGAATTTTCAACAAAATAGTTCAATTGTCAACCTAAAAGACAAATTTTCTACCAAAAAGACAAATATTCAACAAAATACACGAACTTTAAATTTAAAAAGTTACATTTTCAACTAAAAATATATTTGTTAAATAAATTTTCAGTTAAAAAAATTTTCAACTGAAAGTAGAATAGTTAAATTTTCAGTACAAAAATTAGTTTTCAACCAAATAAAGTACATTTTAATGAAAATACTTAATTTTTCAATCGAACATATGAATTTTCGACCTAGAAGATAAAATTTCTATCAAAAAAGATAATTTTTCAACAAAATATGGGATAGTTAAATTTTCAATCAAAAAAATTAATTTAATTAAAATAGTTAAATTTTTACTTAGAAAAAAATATTTTTCAACAAAAGAGATGAATTTTCAAATAAAAATATGGAATATTTAACTGGATTAGTTGAATTTTCAGTTGAAAAAATTAATTTTCAACGGAAAAAGATGAATCTTTTGACTAAAGTGATTGAATATTCAACTGAATTAAGTAATTTTCAGTTTAAAAAATTAATTTTCAACCAAGAATCTTTTTGGTTGAAAATGCCTTTTTTTGGTTGAAAAATAATTTTTAAACTGAAAACGCAACTATTTTTGGCTGAAAATTGATATTTTTTTAATTGAAAATTTAATCACTTGGGTAAAACTTGAACCACTTTGTTAAAAATTTATTTGTTTGAGGGTTGATCTCTTTGATTGAAAATTTAAATATTTTGCTGAAAATTCTTTTTTTTATTTCAAATTAATTTTTTAACCTACAAATTTAACTTTCCCATTTTTTCCGCTGAAATTTAATCTTTTTTTTAATTCAAAAATTGGTCTTTATTGGTAGAAAACTAATCCTGTTGTTGGAAATTTTCTCTCTTTTGATTAAAACTGCAATTTTTTGGTTAAAAATGAACTTTTTCGTTCAAAATTAATATTTTTTGATTGAAAATGTTGTCTTTTGGCTTGAATGTTCAACAATTTCTTTGACATTTTTTCCTGTCTTGGCTGAAAAATCTTTATTTGTTGAAAATTCGTCTTTTTAATTAGAAAATTGGTCTCTTTGATAGAAAATTAATAATTTCGGATTAAAAATTCAACTGTTTTGTAGAAAATTTGTTTTTTTGTTTGTTAAAAGTTGACCGACTTTATTGAACATTTATTCTTTGGTTAAAGGTTAAAAATTGAACTATTTTATTAAAAATTCTTTTTTTTGTTGTTGTAAATTCATCTCTTTTTTATTAGAAAATTTATTGTCTTTATTAAAAATTCAATTACTTGGTTGATATCTAAAAAAAACTTTAATAAAAAATCATCTTATTGGCTGAAAATTGAACTATTTTGGTTGAAAAAACTTTAGTTTTCTATGAAAATTAATTTTTTGAATTGAAAATTCAACTATTCCATTTTAGGTTGAAAATTGATCGTTTTTAGTCGAAAATTCAACTATTAAATTTTTCATTAAAAATTCTCCTTTTTTGGTTTAAAATTCAACCTTTTGGTTTAACGTAGAACTACTTTGTTAAAAACTTATTTTATTTGTTGAAAATTGAACCATTCTGTCAAAAATGATTTTTTTTGCATTACAATTATTTTATTTTATTTATTTTTTTGTTGTTGAAAATTTAACTATTTCAGTTTTGGTTGAAACTTCATATTTTTTTCAGTAAATTTATCTTTTTTGGTAGAAATTAAAAATCTTCCTAGTTGAACATTCAACTACTTGATTGAAAATCTATGTTATTATTTGTTTGCAAATTGGTTTATTTTGTTGAAAATTTGTCATTTTTTGGTAGAAAATTAATTTTCTTTGCTGAAAATTCGTCGTTTTGTTTAAGAATTCATCTTTTTAAGTTTAAAGTTAAGCCATTTCGTTAAAAATTAACTATTATTTGATTTTTTTTTGAAATTCAACTCTTTGGTTGAAAATTTAACTATTCTATTGAAAATTCGTTTTTTTTGTTTGTAATTTCATCTCTTTTTCATTAGAAAATTTATTGTTTTTATTAAAAATTCATCTACTTGGTTGGAATGTAAAAAAACTTTAATAAAAATCATTTTATTGGCTGAAAATTGAATTATTTAGTTGAAAAAACTTTATTTTTCTATGAAAATTAATTTTTTGAATTGAA
>CAKNXH010080157.1:0-11044 GCA_932178445.1 Andricus quercusramuli | reverse complement strand
TCTTTTTTTTCTACGAAAATTAATTTTTTTAACTGAAAATTTAACTATTCCATTTTTGGATGGAAATTTATTGTCTTTAGTAGAAAATTCAACTATTCGGTTGAAAATCTATGTTATGATTTGTTTCTATTTTATCTGTGTTATTATTATTTATTGGTTCTTTGTTTTTTTTGTTGTTGAAATACTAACTATTTAGTTTTTTGTTGAGAATTCGTCTTTTTGTCGAGCATTCCAATTTTCGTGTTGAAAATTCAACTATTTTTGGTTAAAGTCTAATATTTTTTTTCAAAATAAGAATACTTTTTAGTTGATGTTTAATCTTTTCTGTTTAAAATTCGATTATTTAGTGGAAAAATCATCTTTTTAGGTTGAAAACTCAACAATTTGGTAAAAAAATCAACTCATTTGTTGACAATTTTATTATTTCATTGAAAATAAACAAAAATTAGCCTAATATTTGATAACTCAGTCAAATGTCAACCAATTCTACCAAAAAAATCTCATTACACACGGTGTTGAACTCGCCTTGATATTAGAAACAGCAGAAAAATATTGAATTTCAAAAGTTGCATTAAATTGTTCTTAAAGCTGAAAAAAAGAGAAACTTTGGAAATTTTCAAAATTATATCATTTTAAGCAATTTTAAGCTAGAAACATGAAACATTGAACGATTAAATTTTTTTTATAAACTAAACACTTCTTGAATTAAAAGTTAAATTATGTTTATTTTCAATAGTTTAAATATCCTTAAAATGCTATAATAGGAAAGTGAAAATGTTTTAGCTAATAATAGCATGCTATTATTTTTCGGAATGTATTATATGTATATGTAATATTTTTTTCATGCTATTATATAATTCTGCAGAATTATATGTCACAAGTATCCGAAAACAGATGCATTCCTCTAGCACATGTATAAGTATAACCCACCCTAAAGCAACCCTTAAGTTTCAAAAAATCTATAAAAAGACACTAGTTTGAAAGTTTTTCTTGACAATTGTGGAATTTCATACTGAAAGAATAAAAAAAAAAGTTCCATCAAGGGCATGTGTAACCCACCCTAAATGAATCCATAAAGTTTCAGAAATTCTATAAAAAGAAACTAATTTGAAAGGAGATTTTTCGCTGATAATAGTAGAATTCCATATCTAAATCATCTCAAAAAAGTTTCCCATAGAACACGTGGAATCCACCCTAAATCAACCCTTAAGTTTCAAAAACTCTATAAAAAAGAAACTAATTTCAAAAGTCAAAATGTTTTAGCTGATCATGCGCTAAAAGTATCAAAAAAAAGTTACATATATCTAGCGCATGTGGAATCCACCCTAAATTAATCCCTAAACTTTAGGGGTTGACTTGGGGTCCATTGCACATGCGCGAGAGGGATGAAACTTTTTTGTGGCCCTTTCGACATGAAAAGATACTATTATCAGCAAAAACATTTCGACCTCAAAAAAAATTGTCTTCATTTTTTCGTAACAATTGCGCACTTCAGAATCATTCATATAGTACACCAAAAAATAGTTTCGGTCACCGTTTTTTATTTAAAAATAGTTGCATATAGTTATTTGTTTTTTTTTCGTCCGTCGCAGAGGAATGTCGTAATATTGATCATATTTTCGACTTTGTGAAATTTATTTAACAAAGGTTGAACTCAAACCTAAAATATGCCATTTGTAGAGTATTCCTGGTGGGAAAAATGTTTACAAAAAAGTAAAAAAAATCTAAGACTGTTTTCACAGGAATCTAGAAATAAATACAATAAATTACAACCATAATTACAGGGGAGTACAACTTTTTTCTATTATCGAGACGAATTTTGTACTTTTTTTTAAGAATCTATAGGAATTTACAGCTTTTGCAGCCAAAAAGGTGGTCTTTTTCGACCCAAGATGACAAATATTTAATATTTTTAAGGAATGGTAGAATATTCAGACAAGAATGAATAATCGTAAAAAAAAAATATTACGTTTGAAGTTTCAATTTTTTAATTTTTATGCATTTTATAGTTATAATATTTAAAAAAAAGAAATCCACGCCATCATTTTCAATTCTATGAATTGAAAATTGAATAAAAAAATGTATATATTTTTAAAATTATGTCATTTTAAGCAATTTTAAGCTAGAAACATTAATTTATATATTTTACATTTAATTAATTTATATATTAATTATATATATATTAAAAGTTTGTAAAAAGTAAAAAAATTACCTTAGAATCATCCAGATTCTTTTTTGAAAATTTTGGAAATCTTATTAAATATTCTTTTTAAATTAATTTTTGCAACAAAAATTTATTGTTAGTTTCTCTAGGAATTTTGATAAAAAAATTTTATTCATTAAAAACCCTTAGAAATGCTTAAAAAGCTTATAAATTTTGTGTTCGACATCATCAAAAATCTACATTGTGTTTTAAATGTTTTTTGAAATCTTTTCACGTTTCAAATTATTTTGGAATCTTGTGGAATCTTTTCAAAACTTCTAAATATATTTAAACTTATTCGATTATTTTCCAAATCAATAATTGTTCAATTGTTATTTATTATCCAAAAACTTTGTAATCTTTTTAAATATTCTCTTAAAATTAATTTTTCAAAATAAGAATCATTTTAAATTTCCCCAGCAAAGTTAAGAATTTATTTTTTATTTTCTCAGAACCTTTAAAGATCAATAGAAAGTTTCAAAATTTTATTTCGAAATCTTAAAAAATCTAAATTTAGTTTTTCATTTTTCGAAATCTTTTGCAATATTAAATTGAGTTTGAATCTTCTCAAAATCGAGCTCAAAAAAATATCTCTTGAACTAACTCAAATTTTATCCAAATTAAACACTCTGAAATATTAACGATTCAAGGCTTTCAATTTCAAATAATTCAGTTTAAAATTGTTTAGTTACTTTTTATATTTGATTTATAATTGCTCATTTTTAATGAAAAGTGAAATATTGCTAAAAATTCCAAAAATGCCATACTTAATTAAAAATGTTTAAACTAAATTATTAAGAAAGTACAATTTTAGAATGTAACAATATTTGAATGGGATTTGGAATTGAATAAGAGTGTTTAATTTTTCAAATTATTTTTAAATTAAGAATAGTTTATAAAGTTTTAATCGGACGTTTACATTTATTTGTTTAACCACTGAGGCTTTCAAATTGAAAAATTGAATCGTCTTGTAAAGTCAATTATTGTTTAATTTTCAATAATCGAACTACAGTTCAGTGTGATTTATTATAATAGCAAAAGTTCTTGGTAAAAATATACAACATAATTGTAAGTACAGTTTCCCAATATTTTTACTTTTGTGAAATCTTGTATTTTTTTTGTAAAGCTGTGTAATTTTCTAGAATAATTCAGGTAAAATTAAAAGTATTTTTATGACGTCAAACACCCAAATTTAAAAAATGTAAAATTCTGTAGTTTTCTGTAATACCTTGTACAACGAAGTAAAAAAAATATGAATAAGAAGTTATAAAAATGTTTAAATTATACAAACTTGTACTTTATTGTTAATTTTTTTACTTTTCTACTAGAAAATACAAAAAAAAATTAGCTATTTGTATTTAACTTTTAACTTTCTTGTAAAAATTGTTTTCATCAGGGATACTAAAAGAAAGAAATAAAGTTTTTATTGATTGAAGTCAGATCAACTATTTTTTTATTAAAAAATCGTGATCGGAAGTATTTTTCGGTATCCTATGATCAGATTTCTCTTCTGTAATTCAGGAAAAAAATGGACAGTGATTGTCCTTTTTTCTAGGATGCATCCTTAAAAGCCTTTAGTTTGCAGTTCAGAAATCTGGGATAAGATCTTTGGTGGGTCTTTTCCCTTTGTGACATCACTACCATAGAGTGTATTTGTGAAGCGTAAAGGCATTTGGAGATTTATTTTCCCTTCTCATTGATCTTTGCATTTTGGATCTTTGAACCTACGTTTACGTCGTTTCGTAAAGTCTAGACTTATTCCAGACATTTAGACTTTAAGAGATTAAATAAGATAGCGGTATTCCTATCTTCGAATTGTAAATAGATTCGAAAATTCCGAATTTCAAGCTGGATTCTCCTTTCTTTTCTGCAAAATTTCGAAGGTTCACTTGACACCTGTTCCTTTGTATATTTTCTGACAAAGGGTATTGAGAAGTTCTAACCAGCAACCAGCAAGCTGGTCCTGCATCAGCTTTCTACCCACATACCTGCTGCTGCTGCTTCGGATCACTTTCGGATATCTAATCTAAACATCCAGGAAAATTTCTCATCTTTTTCTACGTATAAAGTCCTTTTTCTACGTATAAAGTCCTTTTTCTACGTATAAAGTCCTTTTTCTTTTTATTCTAGCGAGAATTCTGTGTAATTCAGTTGCTCTGAAAATTCTCATTCAGAATTTCTGAATCTTCAATCAAAAGAAATGGTACTCTTAAGCTCGCTCTTAAGTCGCAAAATCAGCGAAAAGTATACCTTTGCCTTTAATCATATTTTCAAACGTCTTCACTAAATTGGCTAAAATAATATATCTTCCATTTGAAAAATCGAATTTTCAAAAGATTTCAACAGATTCCAAAAGGTTTTGAAGGATTTTAACCGATTTAAGGGATTTTGAAGGATTTCAAGAAGTTTCATCTTGCCCATGAGATTTTATAAGGTCCTAGAGATTAAAAATATTGCAATAGATTTCAAAGGGTTTGAAAGATTTTACGGTATTTTACAAGATTCTAAGAAATTTCTAGAGACAAATCTCAAGGGATTTGAGGAGGGTATCAAAGATTATCAAAGGTCTTCAAAGATTTCAAGGGATTTTAGGGAAATTCCAAGAATGACTAAGGAACATTAATTTTTAGGACTAAAAATGTACCTATTTAATTTTTGGTTGATAATTTAGCTTTTTTAGTTTAAAATTTATGTAAGTTGTTGAAAATTCGTATTTTTTTTATCGAAAATTAATATCTGTTGAAAATTCATCATTTTTGTTTAGAATTCAACTATTCCAATAGGAGGTTCATAGTTCTAGTTGAAAATTAATTTTTTAAACTAGAGATTTAACTAATCCAGTTGAATATTCCATAATTTTAGGTGAAAATTATTCTCTTTGATTTTTTTTTTCCTACTGAAAATTTAACTATTCAATTTTTGGTTTGAAATTTATCTTTTTTACTTGAAAAATCATGTATTTTTGTGAAAATTCGTCTTTTTTGGTCGAAAATTAATTTTCATTGCTGAAAATTCATCTTTTTGATTTAAAAATCAAATATTCGAGTAGAAGATTTATAATTTTGGTTGAAAAATTATCACTTGGTTGGAAAATTGTACTATTTTGTTGAAAATTGACCTTTTTAAACTCGTAATTTAAATATTCAATTTTTGTTAAAAAGTTTATCTTTTTTTTTTTTTGTTGAAAATTTTAGTATTGAAAATTAATTTATTTGGCTAATCCAGTTGAATATTCCATATTTTTAGTTACAAATGTATCTATTTGGTTCAAAATGATTTTTTTTAACTGAAAATTTACCTATTTAATTTTTGGTTGAAAATTTATCTTTTTTAGTTGAAAATTCATGCACTTTGTTAAAAATTCGTCTTTTTTGTAGAAAACTAATTTTCTTTGTTACAAATTTGGCTATTTGGTTGAAAATTTATGTGTTTTTTCGAAAATTTGTCTTTCTTGGTAGAAAACCAATTTTTTTGTGAAAAGTCCAACTATTTGGATGAAAATTCACGTACTTTGTTAAAAATTCGCCTTTTTATAGAAAACTAATTTTCTTGGTTACAAATTCGGCTATTTGCTTGAAAAATCATGTGTTTTGTCGAAAATTTGTCTTTCTTGGTAGAAAATCTATTTTTTGTGAAAATCCAACTATTTGGTTGAAAATTCTCGTACTTTGTTAAAAATTTGTCTGTTTTCTAAAAAAACTAATTTTCTTGGTTACAAGTTTGGCTATTTGATTGAAAATTCATGTGTTTTGTCGAAAATTTGTCTTTCTTGGTAGAAAAACCATTTTTTTTTTTGTGAAAAGTCCAACTATTTGGTTGAAAATTCACTTACTTTGTTAAAAATTCGTCTGTTTTGTGGAAAACTAATTTTCTTGGTTACAAATTCGGCTATTTGGTTGAAAGTTCATGTGCTTTGTCGAAAATTTGTCTTTCTTGGTAGAAAATCCTATTTTTTTGTTGTTGTGAAAAGTCCAACTATTTGGTTGAAAATTCACATGCTTTGTTGAAAATTCGTCTGTTTTGTGGAAAACTAATTTTCTTGGTTACAAATTCGGCTATTTGCTTGAAAAATCATGTGTTTTGACGAAAATTTGTCTTTTTTGTTAGAAAATCCATTTTTTTGTGAAAAGTCCAACTATTTGGTTGAAAATTCACGTACTTTGTTAAAAATTCGTATGTTTTGTGGAAAACTCATTTGCTTGTTTACAAATTCGGCTATTTGGTTGAAAATTCATGTGTTTTGTCGAAAATTTGTCTTTCTTTCTAGAAAATAAATTTCCCGGTTTAAAATCCAACTGTTTGGTTGAAAATTAATCTGTTTTCGTGTATTTTTGTTGAAAGTCGTCAGCCTGTTTTCGAAGCATGTAGCGTAGCACGTAGCTCGGTTTTAAAACGGGATATGGGCATATCGCTTGGGCAATTTAAAGAGTCGATTCGATTCTGTGGGAAAACAAACTAAACGACGACATGGCAACGCCGCAACGCCTGAGCCCTAAGCCTGAGGCCTCGACTCTGACGTCTACTCTGGTTTGTAGCTCGTATTGCCAAATTGCACGTTCATTTCGGCTCCGAGGTCATTTTCTATCATTTACAATTTACATTTTACCTTTACCATTTACCATGCCTTCCATCTTCACCATTCTTCAGTTCTTCAGCTCTTCTTCAACTCCATTCGTCCCTGTCATTTCTGGAGAAAATTTTGGCTTTGGCTTTGGCTTTGGCTTCGGCTTCGTCTTTGGCTCACCTCTTTCACGATTATACTTATACACAAAATTGCACTTCATTATACGTCAATTTTTGGCTGTAAAAACAAGTCAGGCGTGGTTTATGCGTGTCTAGAGAAAACCCGAAATTAAGGGCTTTGAAAATAAAGAGGCTGCCGTTTTCCGTGGAAAAATATACTGCTTTATGAAAGTAGTAATTGAATTTTTAAACCGGTAGCTGAATTTTCAATTAAACGAGGTTAATTCTTAAGCAAAAATGTACTCTCTAAAGCTGAATTAGTATAGAAAACTACTAATTTGTAGTAGTTTTCTACAAATTCAAATAGTGCCGATTCGTTCACTGGTAATTAGTAAGAATCTACTAATCCAATGTGTAAGAATAACTGACTAAATTAATTAGTAACTATATATCTACTAAAGGAATTGGTAATGCTACTACTAAATGAATTGGTAATGCTACTACTAAATGAATTGGTAAATGTATTGCTGGTTACTATTTCAAAGGGTAGTTTCGAGTAAATTCGAGAGTAAATTTAAAAACTGTTTTTCCAACGAAGAGAATTTTATTGAAATATATTAATAAATTATTAAAGTCGGATTAGGTCCGATTAAAAAACAAGTTAGTTCAATCCGAATTGAAAACATGTTATAGTAATAATTAAAACTAGAATATTAATAATCTTAAAAGGTTTTACAAGACAAAAACAACTGCGAAGTCGTAACTGTTTTTCTTTTAGCTAGATAAAACTATTAAAATATAATGTGATAAACGAAAGATACGCATATAAATATCAAACTTTGAAAATATGCCAACAATAAGCTCAATATTGCTTGGTGAAAAGCTATGTAAGCTTTAAACTTCATTTTCTTCGATTTTAAATTGCATTAATAAAATATTCAAACCTGAAAATCATACCTGAAAAAAACGTTCCCTGACAATTTCAAGTTCTATCCAGATAGCTCAAGTTTTTTTCAGATATAATTTTGTATATTATGGACCCATTCAAATGTTTCTAATTTTTTTCAAACTTGACTCGGAATAAGTATTTAAGTAATTTAAATAATATTTTTTATTTAGAAATCTTCAAAAATTACATTACAAGACATTCTTGAATATATATATTGGCACCATTAAATAATTAAATAATCAAATAATACTAAAAACATAAGTAATCGTTTCTTGAATTTGTCTCTGAAGTGTATGAATTTGAATAATAATTCAAACAAATTTTTATTGGATAGTTGATAGTTGAATTTTGAACTGAAAAAGATCAGTTTTCGACCAAAAATGGAATTTTAAACAAAAAAGATGAATTATTAACAAAAGAGTCTCTTTCAACCAAGTAGTTTCCATCTTCAATCAAAAAGATGAAATTTCAACTGAAATGATGAATACTTAACTGTAATACTTCTATTTCCCACCAAAAAGATAAAGTTTCAAACAATAAGATTATTTTCAAACATAAAGAATAATTTTCTACCAAAAAATTCGTCTTCTGAAGAAAATAGAAGAAATATCAACTAAAAAAAAAACTTTCCACCAAATAGTTGGACTTTCACTTTTGAAAAAATTAATTAAAAAAAGAAAAATTCATCCAAAGTGATGAATTTTCAACTAAAATGATGAACCATTTATTGGAATAGTTTAATTTTCAACTAAAAATGATAATTTTTCACCCTAAAATTGAATGGTTAAATTTCATATTTGTATTATGATAAACTACAGAGATGAATTTCTGACTAAAATGTCACAATATTCGACTGGAATGATTACATTTTCAGTTTGAAAAAAAATTAATTTTCTGTTTAAGTAAAAACGAATTTTCAACAAAATAGCTCACTTTTCAACCAATGAGATAAATTTTTCATTAAAATGATGAATCTTGACAACAACAAAAAAATCAATTTTTCACAAAAGAGTTTAGCTTTTAACTCAGTGATTAAATTTGTACTACTTTTCAACATGAGTTGAATTTTCAACTTGAAAAGATTTTTCAATCAAGGGATAGAAAAAATTGCAAATAATAAGCTGTTGAATTTTCAAGCAAGAAGATGAATATTTGTATTTTGAATTAACAACGATCAGTTTTCAAACAAAAATATAATAGTTAAATTTTCATTAAAAAAAATTAAATAAACTAAATTAAAATTTTCGCCCTTTAAAGTGCGTAGATGCTTTTATTTTAACTTATCCGCAGTTTAACAATAAGGTGCTTCAAAAAAGGTGTTTTTGAAGGCCAAAGAGTTTTAGATCCTGTTTAAAATAATAATAATAATAATAGTAATAATAAATAAAATTTAATTCTAATGTATTTTTAGTGAGTTTTCTGCAAGTGAGAGATCAAAAGATAAACCTTTCTCAAACTGTTAGTTATAATTACGATATGGTACGTCGACTTTCATGTAACATAGTCTGCTATCAATGTTATGTTTAAGAAAATCATGTTCAATGGAAATTTATAACTATTTACAAAATGACCATAATTTTCAATTTTCGATAGACACCAGAAACTATATTGAAAAATGTATATCAATATTTTTATTATGTCTTTAAATGCAAATAATTTTACATTCTCTTATTGTTACGATTAACAAAATTGATTTAAATAAGACTATTATTCATCTTTCACCCTGTTTGAAGCAACATTTTTTAAGCAGCACTTGGAAAGTTAGTAATAAGAAATCTAGTTTTATTTTCTATCAAAGATTTCATACAATAATAATTTTAATATTTTAATTTCTGGGAACGCTGTTGTTCTACCTAATATGACGAGTTGACATTTGGCCGCATTGAAAAAATAGATGGTTTATTGAGAAAACATTAACCTTTCTTAATTAAAACTGAAAAACCAGCAGAATGTATTTAAAAAATTATTATATTATATGTTTCCTTACCAATTCTGTGCTACTCATTGAATTAGTTAGTTGCTACTACTAAGCAGATTAGTAGAATAGCCTTACTTATTCATTTAGTAACATAAATCTTACTATTTCATTCAGTAGAAAGTGATAAAATTACTAATTCAACAGTCAGATACAATGCTACTAATGGATTTAGTAAAATTTCTACTAAACTAAATTCGGATTTAGAGAGTAGTTGTTGATATTTCAAGCAAGAAAAGATTTTCATTTTTAGTCAGTAAAAGGTTAATTGAATTAAAAAGACAAATTTTTAACAAAAATAGTTTAATCCTAAACAAAAACATATTTTTTAGAGTTGACCAAGAACCGAAATTTTTAGAATTGCAAAAAGACCGAAATATAGAGAATGGCAGCTATTGGCTTAATGTCTCGGTTTATTACATTTTGAAGAGGATATTTTTAAAAATCTGTTTAAAAACACACTTCCTTATTTTAACTGTTTTTGTGCAATTATGTTACACAAATTGACTTTCATGAATGTTTTTTAAAAAACTTGATTTTTGGAAACATACTTCTTTTAAAGCATTCTTGCGCAATTTTGTTACACAATTTGCCTTTTTCCAGTTTTTTTATATTTCCTTTAAAAAAAATAGATTCATTGCATGCATTTTTAATCAAAAAAGATGAAATTCCTGCCAAAAGAGATGAATTTTCAAGCCAAAAGGACAAGGCTTCTGCAAAAAAGTTGAATTTTCAAGTAAAAAATTAAATTTTCAATCAAGATAAATTTTCAACCTAAAAAAGATCACTTTTCAAGAAATGATGTAATAGTTGATGTGTCTGCCAAAAATTATTTTAATTGTAAATTAAAAACAGTTGCATTTAATCAGAAAAGACGAATTTTCAACAAAATACATGAAAGCAGATTAATTTTCAACCAAAAGTTGTATTTTGAACCAAAAATATGGATTTTCTACCAAGAAAGACAATTTTTCGACAAAACACATGAATTTTCAACCAAATAGCCGAATTTGTAACCAAAAAAATTATTTTTTTCCAGAAATGACGAATTTTTAACAAAGTACGTGAATTAACAAAAATAGTTGGATTTTTAACCAAAAAAATGGATTTTCTACCAAGAAAGACAAATTTTCGACAAAATACATGAATTTTCAACCAAATAGCCGAATTTGTAACCAAGAAAATTATTTTTCTACAAAAAAGACGAATTTTTAACAAAGTACGTGAATTTTCA